>CM040988.1:633950-652112 GCA_022985145.1 Pangasius djambal | reverse complement strand
TGTGTGTGTGTGTGTGTGTGTGTGTGTGTGTGTGTGTGTGTGTGTGTGTGTGTGTGTGGCGGGTCTGGCTTCTGCCTGGTAAGAGTTCAGTGCAGATGCTCCTGGATATTTACCCATGATCACCAGCGTTTGATTTTAGCCAAACCCCACTGCCCATTTTGCTTTGTATTTTTTTTTATTCTGTTTTTTTTTCTTTTTGATGATGGCGAGTGGACTTGAACCTCCCTTTGTTTATTCCTTTTTGTCGGAACGTTGTAGTTATACAGTATGTGGTTATTCTCACAGAATGAAATACGCAAATCAGAACTTGGCTGCTTTTTTTTTGGCACTGAGTAGACTGCTTGGACTCTATAAAAATATGCAAAATGAAATGATAATAATAATAATATTATAGTTAACAGTATGTTTTAGTGTTATAGCGCTAAGCTTTAAAGTTTAATAGTGTAGCATTGCAGGCTTTTTCCTCCAGGTTTCCTTCCTTTTTTTACCTCCTAAAAACATGCTGATAGGTGAACTGGCTACTATCCTTGGTGTGAATGGTGCCCTGTGATGGACTGGCGTCCCATCCGGGCAGGACTCCCACTCCCTGCCCAGTGCGAACCACCGCGACTCTGACTGAAGTTCATTTATTCTATGAAAAAAATTCCCTCATATTTTCAGTAAGAGCTTAAGCAAATTAGTCATCAGACTTTTTCATAACCTTTTTTTTTTTAAACCCATCTTTATCAATGCTGCCAATAGTTCTGGAAGTGACTCTATATATTCAATACACTAGCATTTTCCCAACCTTATAATTTAATACCTGCACAGTAATCAGTGTCATTCTCTTTAAAACATGAACGTGTAAGTGGAGACCATCATATGCTGAATATACACACGATACTGGGTTTAAGGTTACGTATCGTTTCACCTTTAACGGTATAATGAATATGATATAATGAACTCAAATATAGTGAGAGCACAAGATCATTTACTGAAGATGTTCTTTAATGTGTTTAAAGGTGTGCTTTTTCTCACTGAATTAGCCCTGGCTCACTTTCCCAGCAGCTTTAAAGCATTCAGAGCGACCCAGTCTAGGAAATCGTTTATGCTTCTTTACCTTCACGTTCTGTACAGAAAGGAAGAGGGAACAGAATTCATGAGCTGATGTTAAATATGTAGTCTGATGAATCTCCTGCTGCTGTTTCCAGCTACCCTGGCCTATTTACCCTGCCTTTTCCATTAGGCTATTCTCCATCATCCTCTGGAAAAGAGCTTTCACGGGCACATGGGTATGGCGTAATGTAATGAGATTGTGCGGAGAAGCAACCAAACTGAGAGCGGCCATTTTCTACAGCTGTCAAAGTATTATTGAGAGCCGACTTGTGCCGATTGCGCTCTGAGTGCTGGAATGGAGGAGGGCAGGAGTGATGGGGTTTCGATTCAGATTGGGATGGGCATGAAGAGGAGGGGCATCAGGAGGAGCCTTAGGACTCCTTTTTTTTTTTTTTTTGCACATGGATTTGTGTGTTGTGGCTTTCAACTTGGTGCTTTTTTCCACATCACATAGTCAACAACAACATAAAAAGGCTTTTGTGTTTGTGCGTGATAAGGGTTGAAAGATAGACAGTTTTCTGTACGCACACTATCCGTAATCAAACCCTTCATTTAAAGATCGATCAGTTCTGACTACTGGTTTGAATTCTGACTACTGGTTTGAATTCTGACTACTGGTTTGAATACTGACTACTGGTTTGAATGCTCTTTATGTTTTGCACAATTTTTAATTTCCCCACATTTCATCTAGATGTCTTTTTGGTGAAACAGCTGTTGAGCTTAATATTTTAACGTATAAGGCAAGACACTACAGGTAGAAATGACAATTCTGGATGAATTGCATCTATAACATGTCTTCTCTGAAAACTGTAAGCTCAGCGCACTCGGCACAATACATAGCAATCTGACACATTGTCAATTTCCTTTATAAACCTTATAAATTATAAATAAATACAAATCATATTTGTAAAGCCATTTTACTCAAAATCTTTTTTTTTTTTTCAATATTAAGAACCAAAACTATCAGTTTCTAGATGATCTGCATTCATGAAAATTGATGTTTGTTCCGCCGTTATTCAGAAGGATATTCTAAAATGTTAATAATTGTAAGATTTTATACTGAAAAATGGCATACACTCTTTTTAAATAACACGTTTTCTTGATTAATGAAAGAAACAAAGAAATGATATTCCAATAAATCCTTCTGTAAAAGCTTCTCTTGAGTGTGAAATAGTGAAATAAACATTTAAATTCCATCATCCAAAGACTAGAATTTTGGTTTGATTAAGTATGCCAATTTACAGGTATTTTATTTAATTATACAGAGCCTCATTTGCATACATAAATATCACTTTTTGATATTGTAATGGGCAAAGATTGCTTGTGATATTTATTGTTTTAAAAAATGACCATACTGACGTGTAGTATTTTGCTTTAAACATCAGTCTATTATCAGTTACAGTTGTGTATTATCTTTTTGCCTGATGTGTTTGTAGCACTTCTGTGAACTCTTGTGCATTTGTGTGTGTGTGTGTGTGTGTGTGTGTGTGTGTGTGTGTGTGTGTGTGTGGGGCACTTTTATCAGCTCGTTTCACAGCTCTCTGCATAAACCGTTTTCTGCTTCACTTATACATCACTTTGGATAAAAGCGTCTCCCAAATGAATGAATGTAAATGTAACAAATGCAACTAAATCTAATAACGTCCTTGATGCCATATTTGATGCCATATTTGGATATTTGATAGTGTTTAGTGCTAGAACGCGGGGCTCGATCATGCGCTCATACACACTATACACTATATTGTAAGGCTGCACAAATAATCAACATTTTCATATAATAATGATTTTTGGCTCCATCGACCCAAGTATGGAATAAAACAGTGCTGTTATAGAAAATAATCAATGCCAGAGTTACCGAGTTACCGCTGCAAAGTTGCTTACTGTCCTATAACAACACATCCTGAAGTGTTTTATTCCTTTTATACTACAGCGATTTGCCAAAGAGTGGCATTTTTAAAATTTATTAATGAATGACATGAAGTGCTTTTCAATTCAATTCTCCAATTTATAGTTATGTTTAATGTTGTGGAAACTCTGCCAGACAAGTTAGTTCCTGTTATCCCTTATGTTATAGCAGCTACAACCAGTCGTTCTCTGAGCAGCGTCTCTTTTTTTCTCTGTTGTTAGGGAGATTAAAAAACATCATCTCCTTACATCCCCTTACAGTCCCCAGTATCAATGATTATATGATTTTCTTTGTTAAATAACAACACATTTTTGTGAGTGTGTGTCTTATGAGTCCCCGTGAATGAGCTTTTACTATAGAAACAACAACTAGTGCATTAATATACAACTTGCAGCCAGCACCATTGTCTGAGTTTCTGTTAAAGAAAATTAATCAGCACCTTCTGACCAATCAGATTCGAGAGTTCAACAGCGCTGTGGTGAAATCGTACTTGATCAGTTGGGGCATTGATGAGCTTTCATTGAATCCGGCGCATTAAATCATCATTTATTTAGGCGCATACAGTGATGATATTTATTTGCTATTTGTATTTACTAATTTATGTGTTTTTATTCAATTTATGCGACTAAAGATAAAGGAATACAGGCTTGTGAAAGGAATACCTGTTTTCTGTTGATCTGAAATGAAATTTTCTAAAGTAATTTCCCAAGTCTAAATAATTGTGATTAAAAATCCTGATTTCATTATAAAACAAAGTAGTCGTGATGATTATTTTAGGCAATATCATGCAGTCCGAGTATACTGCCATGCTTTTAAACTGTGTAGGAAAAAAAAAAAAACAGTTGAGCCATCATTTTAAATACTCTCTCTAGCAGTTAACTCTATATTGCTTTTAGCAAACTGGACCCCAGACAGTAGTTTAAGCTTGTTATGGGTTTTTTGCTGTATTGCTACAGCAGTGAAATAAAAACTAAATCACAAGGTTCAATACCACTGGTCAACTGTTAAAAACCAGCACACGCATGCATTTACACACTCCAACCCCCTTTTTAGGCTCTTTTTAGGCTCTATTTAGGTTCTCCGCTCCGAGCACACTCATAAGTAAGAGAATTTGCACATGCAGAACACACCAGCGTGAATTCTTCTCCCGGTGTGCGTCTCTCATTCACTCCTCGACATAAACACAAGTCAAACTCTGGCTAATTTGCTCCGGGCTTCAGTTCTGTCTGTTCCCTGTATAACCTGCATGCTCACTCTTTTCTCCACAACGACAAATCCCTTGCAAAAAATTCTACATACATGAATGCAGTCTGGCATTTTCTTATAGAAATCACTTTAATGCGCTGACTAATGCATTTCAATGTAATATAATTAGGGAAGTCTATAACAGCAGCTGAAGGTTTGACTTCTCGAATCACAGCACAGATTTTAATTGCAATTATTTTTCTCGTTCTCTTATTGTGTTTCTCTCTGATTTTCCTTCCAGGCAGTCGAGTGGAACAGTCATAAAGAACAGGTATGCTTATTACACCGCATGCACAAATCCTAGCTCGTGACACTGCCACGCATCAGAGCAGCCTGGGTTGCAGAATGAGGTGCACTTTAGCATGCTAGGTTCGTCCACAGGGTGGACAAATCACAAATTCAATAGTTCACACACCGTGCAAGTGAAAGCTCCAGTGTAGTGTGCGGCTCAGTCTCATTTTTGTGGAATTTAGTTATTGAGGCTAAAAAGGGGTAGCTAAAATAATACAAAAACATATGGACAGCTAGTTAAGTGCACTAAGACATGTATCTCATGTAGCATGTTGTGTTTATTCTCGACAAAAAAAGTCAACAAGTTGTTGGCTAATGGCTCTCTCATGACACATTGAACAGCCAGGTGAATGACTGCAGTAAGCAGGGGTTTGTGCTGAATTTTATTTTGCTTTGTTGCTTCATCAGTCTTTCGACATACTTGCATGTTCCTGATTCTGAAAAGTGTCAGTCATATGTGCATGCTAATTAATCCAGCTAATAAAAACTGTTCTAGCTTCAGCTCGATCGCTCTCGGCTGGGATGGGATTCGGAACGAGTAACAGTTACAGTATCAACACCGTGAAATGCATTATTCAATTCAATTTGATTTGTCTAGTGATTTTGATAATAGACATTGTCACAAAGCAGCGGTACAGAAATCCAGATGCATGTTTAGATCCTTAATGAGCAAGCAAGAGAAGAGAAATGGCAAAGAAAAACTCCCTGAGACAACATGAGGAAGGAACCAGTCTGTAAAAGAAACCCATCCTCTTCTGGGAGACATCAGCTAGTGCGAATATAATTCATTACTCCCTTACAACTGTATACTAAGTCAAAGTACTAAGTGTGTTGAAAAGAAATTACAGGATAGTTTTTAGGATTATAGCAGCAGTTCTTGGGTACAAGCATACAGTATCCCCTGAAGCAAGGATGAGACGTGGGAATAAACTGTTTATGGGAAATCTTTTCCATGTGGAACTTTCTACAACAGCAGAGGTGCAGAAGCTCCAAGCAGAAGAAGAGCAACAGGATCAATCAGGCATGACGTTATGTTTAAATAAAATAATTACTCAATGAACATGGCTATTTTGCAAAAGTCTATAAGGAAAAGGGCTTTTTCTGGACATGAAATCTGCTCATCTGGGGCACTTGGGCTACTGATTTGTCCCCTGTGACTGATAGAGATTTCAGAGTTTCACCTGTACATTTGTGAGTATTTTTTTTTTAATCAATACCTGTCAGCCCTGGAATCATCCAGGTTTGTTTTGCACGGTGGTTGCTGTCATTCAGTCTCACTTAGCATCCTGTTGAATTGGGCTTAAAGGACAGAATTCTTCATTAGAGCACAAATGCGCTATAGTGATGTCACAGGATATTTACTCAAAATTGCAGGGACTGCTTTGCTTTGGGTGATAAATGCATCATTCTTGTTATTTCATAAACTGTGACAGTGTCATTTTATCTTACGGCTACTTTGAGTTGTTGATAAAGTGTTGTGTGAAAATGATTTGATGCTCAAGGGAGATAAGTGGCGTCAATGGAAAGGTAAGGTGGGACTATGTAATGAGTTTCAGGGTTTTCTGGAGATTAAAAGCAGGCGGAGGAGAAGCCTGATGTTTCCTGATGTTCTTCTGTGAGCTCACCACAGCAGCTTTGTAAAAAGTAAAATGCTTAAATTTAATTAAAGTATAAATATACATCCATCCAGCGCAAAATACTGTAAGTGAGGTCATAACCATACACCATAACAAGGCTTTTTAAATTATATCCGTTGCCTCCTAAGGGCATCATGTGCTACCATCTGCACAGGCCCTTCCTCGTTTTATACGGCGACATTTCATCGTAATGTCATTTGTCTTAAAATGGATTTGGGCTGACTTGCTGTCTTTTATATACACACTCCTGGGCAAAAAAAAAAAAAAAACAGGCCAAGCCCAAAATGGCAAAATATTACTCTTTTAATGATCTTAACAACAAATCACTGGTGAGGAAATGAGCAGGAATGAAGCAGAGAGATAAAGGAGCTCAGTTTGGGAGCTTTTCCCTCTGATTTCTGTAAATGTTTAAGTCTTGTGGCTCTTGATGAGCTGCATCAGGTGCAGCAGAAAACCAAATAATCACTGACCTTTTAATAAAAAATCCCAGAAGACATTATTGGAAAAGTTTGTACACCCAGACACGTGTTAGTTTGAATTTTACATCAAACATTTTAATCATTATGATGATTTTGTGTACAAGAAGACTGTAGAAGTGAATTTCCCTGTTTCTAGCTTTTCCCCAAACAGCGAAAGGAAACCAGCGGATGGAGGCACAGGAGCTCTCAGGAGTGCATCTGCTTCATTCCTGCTCATTTCCTCACCAATGAATTCTTCTTAAGACCATTAAAAGCTTCACATTTGCCATTTTGGGCTTGGTGAGGAGTGTAGCCATGTTCTTCTATAATGCTTGATGAAATGCTGAAGAGAGTACAGAGTGAGTGTAATGGTTGCACCGAACACAGCGCAGGACTACGACTCCCATCAGCCCCTGCACCTCACATGATTACGACACTCACGCCACATGACTGTTTGCACCTGATTCGTGTTTAATGGGCACTAGTATTTAAGCCACATCAGCACTCGGTGTCTAGATTGTGTCTTTTGTCTGTCGTTGTCAGTTATCATTAACCTAAATCATGTCTTGTTCGTGTTCCTTTGCTAATCCTTGTTTTGTTTCTGTTTCATGTGTTTTCACTCATAATAAACTAAATCTGCACTTGCATCTGGCGCCTCTACAAATCCCTGACGGTCAGGAAACTGAGAGATTCATCAATACGTTCAATGCAGGGTCCTAGGTCCTCTCCTGTGGACTCTCCTCTTCAGCTCAGATCATATTTCAATAGGGTTTAGGTCAGGGGTCTAAAGTTTGAATCTGTGATCATTCAAACATCTGTGATCTGTGAACCATTTTTGTTTGGATTTGGGTGTATGTTTTGGATCATTATCCTGCTAGAAGATCCAACCATGGCCCAGTTATAACTTCTCGGTAAAGGCAGCTGAAGTTCCATATAAAATCCGCTGGTACTTTGAGTCCATGATTCCAAACTGGGCTTTTGGAGAGAAAAAAACAGCCCCAAAACATCACAGATCATCTACCATTCAGTACTTCACCATGGGGATTATATCCTCATATGTTTAACCATTTTTCTTTTTACTCCAAACCCAGCTTGAGTGCTTGTTGCCAAGAAGTTCTATTTTTGTCTCATTTGACCATAGAACCCAGTTCCAGAGTTCCAGTATCGTCTAGCAGACTCCAGGAGCTTATGTTTGTGGTTAGATAGAAAATAAGAAAATACTTTTTTCCTCGCACACCTTCCAGATAGTTTGGTGCTGTGGAGGTGGTGTCTAACTGTAGATTTCGAGACTTGGTGACCCCAAAGTGTTCTGTTTCTCTCAAACCGTCCTCCTCACTTGTGGGTGCAGTTCCCTCAGAATTATGTTACACAACTTTATTTTTGTGTGAAATAGTTTCAGTTACTGTGACCCAAAACTTTCACTAGTTAAAGCATATAATGTTGTATGTTGGTGGAGAAGGGCTTTAAAATACCCCCGTATTCGAAACAGGATTTTTACTCCTCTAAAAGCATGATTTGAGAAGAGTTGAGCTTAGTTTCAGATCTCCCTAAATTAATCTCATAAAATTAACTTACTGGCTTAGGTTTGGGTTAAATTAACTTACGTTTGGCTGTTGTTATTTTTCAAATCAAATTGTTTGCTAGCTAATATAACCTGCTTTCAAGTAGGTAACCTTAAAGTATGTGACCTCTTTGGACTCTGAGTCAGTCTAAAGGTCAGGGCTAGATTTCCTTATAGTTAATTTAAAACTCTATCTAACAGAAGGTTTGACTAAACAAATAGGTTTTACGCCTAGACTGAAAGATTGAGACTGTGTCTGAGTCTCAAATACTAATTGGAATGCTATTCTATAGCAAGGAAAATAATCTGTCCCCTGCTGTAATCTTCATTATTCTAGGCACTCATAAAGAGCCTGCACATTTGGATCAAAGCAGCCATGGTGACTCATAAAATACCAAATACTTCACTCAGGTACTGTGGTGTGAGACCATTTACTGTTATAGGTCATTAGTAGTCTTTTATAAATAGTGAAACATTTTACTAGTGGGGATAAGGTGTGATCAAGCTTCTGGTTCTGGGAAGGACCCCGGCTTCTGCTCTCTGGACTAACTGGAGCTTGTTTATGCACCTGCTGGAACATCCAGACAGCAAGGCATTACAGTAGTCCAGCCTAGAGGTTCATGTTTGTGAGGTTGCCAGATTTTTCTAGAGTAGCACTTGCCTTTATGCCTGGAAAAAAGGTCTTTAATTTTGAAAAACATTCAGTAGCCCAGAAGCCTGGAATATTTTAAACCCTTACAGAAAAATCACATGATTCATTTTATTCACAACATATACATTATTTTTAGAAACTTCACGATATTTATTTATATATTTTTACATGTAATGGACTTTTCACATGTAGTGCATGTGTTTATATTTTACATTTAACTTATTTTTATACTAATTTATTAAGATGTACGGGATGTAGTTTAAATTTTTAAATGTGATTTTTCTCACATGATTAATTGTTTTGATGTCACACGAAAAAGGTAAAACGTGGGATTCTGACTTTTACACGCAGTACATTTACTACATAGAAGTAACACTAGATCAAGAATGCTCTCACACATTCGACAGCAAAACCAGTTCGCAAAAAGAAAACGATTTAAAGATACAAGCTCAGTTTCTCATGAAGAAACTCAGTTTCTCTGCAGAGACCAGGATTAAACCATGTCCTCACCCTTGTGCTTCTCTCTAGCCTGGGCGAGGAGTTCTATCGTGAGGCGATCGAGCATTGCCGAAGCTACAATGCTCGCCTGTGTGCCGAGCGCTCCATGCGTCTGCCCTTCCTGGACTCTCAGACTGGCGTGGCACAGAGCAACTGCTACATATGGATGGAGAAGAACCACCGAGGCCCGGGTGAGTGTGTGAATACTGGTGTCTGTTAGAGACATGAACTTGCATGGAAACTGAGTATTATACACCTGGACAAGGGAAGTTCTTTTACAAAGTGTGAGTTCTCAATTTAGCAGATATTTTATGTTTTAGAATAAACATTGTCTAACAGGAAAAGAGGTAAGAGAGGTGAGTGAGTCGTTAAATATAAATGAACATAGAGTGCATTCAGACCCCTTCATTTCCCCCCCCAATTTTGTTATGTTGCAGCTTTATGCTAAAATGCTTTAATTTTTTTTTTTATATCAAGCTACACTCCATACCCCATAATGACAAAGCAAAAAAATAGATTTGTGATAACTTTGCAAAGTTATTGAGAAGAAAAAACATTGACACAAGTATTCAGACTCATTGCTATGACACGTGAAAGTTAGCTCAGGTGCATCTCATTTCTCTGGATCATCTCTGAGATGTTTCTACACCGTGATTGGAGTCCACCTGCGGCAAATTCGATTGATTGGACATGATTTGGAAAGGCACACACCTGTCTATATAAGGTCTAACAGCTGAAAATGCATATCAGAGCAAAAAACAAGCCATGAGGTCAGAGGAGCTGCCTGCAGAGCTCAGAGTCGGGATTGTGTTAAGGAACAACAACAAAAAAAATTCAATTTCCAAGCAGGCTTTCATGAGTCTTGCACTGAGGCGAGGCTTCCGTCTGGCCACTCTGCCACGAAAGGTTCCCACTGTGCTCTTGGGAACCTTCAATGCAGCAGAAATTTGTCATTTTTATCACAAGTCTGGTTTTTGCTTTGTTATTATGGGGTATGAAATGTAGACTGATGCGGAAAAAAAATTTGAAAATTAATTTTAGCATAACAAAATGTGGAAAAAAATGTAGAGGTCTGAACACTTTCTGAATGCACTATAATTTTTAAAAAATTCAACCTCCATTTATTAACTCATTCATCTTCAGTATCCACTTTATCCTGGTCAGGGTCTTGGTGGCCCCGGAGCCTATCTTGGGAACACCAGGCGTGAGGCAGGAAAACACCCTGAGCAATTTGCACTCACATTCACACCAAGGAGGAATTCAGAGTTGCCACTTCACTGACATTTCTTGGAGGTGGGAAGAAATCGGACAACCCAGAGGAAACCCACACAGACATGCAGAGAACATAGATAGTGACACAGACAGTAGCTCTGGACTGAGCTAAAAAAGTTTTTTGTCCTGTGAGCCACAATGTGTCTGCAAGGACTAAGAGAGAGAAAAGCACAATTGGTGTGTGAAGGTTGGAGTGGAGGAACTCGAGTGTCCTGCACAGAGCCCTGACCTCAACCCCACTGGACACCTTTGGGATGAACTGGAACACCGACTGCACCCCAGACCTCCTCGACATTCCAACATCAGCGCCTGACCTCACTAATGCTCCTGTAGCTGAATGAACACAGATCCCCACAGCCTCGCTCCAACATCTAGTGGAAAGACTTCGCAGAAGAGTGGAGCTCATTATATTTTGTCCACAAACTTTTGGCCGTATAGTGCATTTTGGAATAACAACAGTTTAATAGATTTTGATAACATACTGCTATTTTTCTATGTATACAGTGGATATTAATTCTACACATCTCTAACTGAAGTTGTACATTTGTTCAGTGTATAGTGAGAAATCAAGAGAAATCATAAGTCAGACATTTTTCCATTTTTAATACAACCTTTAATGGTTTCCGTTATAATGACGGTACTGTTACAGTATTTGAGTACATGGGTCTTTGTAACAGTACTTTCTTGGGTATAATTAAATCATAGTACTTTTACTGAGAATGTAAAAAAGAAAATATTCAGCTTCTCTCCATTTTAGTCTTGATCACCATTACAAAGTAAAAAAAAACAAAAAAAAAAAACATTCAACCCCAGAAGACTGTAAGTCAATTAAAATACATATGCACATTTTAAACGATTCAATCCCAGGTCCAACTTTTCAGGTGTCTTCAGTTTGAAATGTTTCAAAGGAAACGAGTGATGATGATCTACAAATTATGCGAGCCAAAACCTGTAGCGATGTCAGCATTTCACTTTCACTGTAACCTGCAAGTAAGCCAGTGCTACAGACATTACTATCATACATAACTATCTATCTAGCTAACATACCTAGCAAGCTACTGAATCCCCACCAGCATTTGGTTAAGTTAGGTAGCTAGTTAACGTTACCTTTCTTTATATACTGTTCGTAATGGAGGTGTAGACATATAAAAAGCAAATGGTAAATTAATAACTAAAGTAGTTTTTCACCAGATGACTTATTTACTCTTACTTAAGTAATTTCTTGATCAGTGCTTTTACTTTCACTGTGTATCATGACTACAGTAGCAGTGCTTTCACTCGAGTCAGTGTGTTTTGTACGCTTCCCACCACTGCCTGCCATCAGAGAATGTCATTCTGGGGAAATTTCTTCTCAAAGTGTCAAAATCTGATTGCTGCTTTTCAAATATGAGGCATTCAGGGTATTAATTGATAGCTTTTGCTGGCAGTTTGACATCATCAAGAGGGCTGTACTTCCTATAAAACCTATCAAGATGCACAATTCTGGCATAATATTAGAATAATTGTATATGCGTATGTGTACTTAATGGATTATACAGCATATTTCTAAGAATATTTATTCCAAATTTGGAATGAAGCGCGGTTTCCCGGGCTCGATCCTGAGCAGGGGTGAAAGTGTGTGTGGATGGTGTCCTGTAATGCGCCCTGACCTTGACCAGGATAAAGCACTTCACTGAAGATGACTGATTGAATGAATGTCGTTAAATATGTTTTTACATGTAGCTTTTTTTATTCCATACACCATAAAAAAGGGAAAGGCCTGAAGTTATCTGAATAATCCTGATGTGCAAAGAAACACATCTGTAACAGTTTTGCTTCTGGGTTGCAGGTGTGTCTCCGGGGCAGCTGTACACTTACCCAGCTCGCTGCTGGCGTAAGAAA
This sequence comes from Pangasius djambal, assembly GCA_022985145.1. Lineage (NCBI taxonomy): Eukaryota > Metazoa > Chordata > Actinopteri > Siluriformes > Pangasiidae > Pangasius > Pangasius djambal. Next base: position 639,616 of record CM040988.1, on the reverse strand, counting down.
AAACGGTTAAACATCCTGGACGATCCGCGTCTGGGACCCATCGAGTTTAAGATAGGTAAGAGACAGATGCTGTCTGGCTGATAAGGTGTGTGTGGAATCATCTGTGGGTTTAGTGGCTGCAGTGATTTTGTAGAATAATTTAATGAGCGTCTGAAGGGATATACGGTGAAAGACACATCCATGAAACGCTGTTTGCATGTGCTTAAAGTAATTGTGGGATTATTGATGTGTGTGTGTGTGTGTGTGTGTGTGTGTGTGTGTGTGTGTGTGATCAGACTACGAGTCTGCCCTGAAGAAGGAGGGAGGTGTTCCTGAGGGTCCCGTCCTTGAGTCTCTGCTCAGTGGAGAGCCTTTAGATAAGAAAGTGGAGACGAAGGAGGAGGAGGCCATGAGCGAGTGTCAGGTGAATGACTCTGATGACTTTTACTTGTGGACTTCGGTGCATGTAAAGTTCTATAAACTAACAAAGTTTTTTTGGAGGACGTTGGAGAAGACGGCATCTCGAAGCAGAATAAATTGACTTAAAACTGAGCTGTAAAAGATGAGCGCTTGTTCAAACTATACTTCAAACCGTCATCATCGAATTAACAAAAGCTTCTTTTTAATTCGACAAACCAAAATAGGTTATTAAAAGCGTAATAAAAATAAATTATATCCACACGTGTGTGAATTTCATGACCTCCCTTTAATATCTCGTGGCTTCATTAAGCTGTGTGTATAATTTTATATATATATATATATATATATATATATATATATATATATATATATATATATATATATATATATATATATATATATATAATGAATTCAGAAGCCATACTGTTAAATGAAACCAAATTTGCAGTGATTAATGTGAAAATTCCAAGCAGGACTATTCGTGCCGCAGTATATTAGCAATATACTAATCTCCAATTAGACGTTTATTTCAACACTTGCCTTCTCAATCGTATATCATCTTACTTTTTTATTAGTCATTTTTAAAATGTCTCTGGCTTTAATGTTACATCATATTCTGTCTAAAAGCTAAAAATGCATTTTCTATCCCGGAGTAGGCAAGTGTTTGTGTTTGAAGGTGGTGGTCTGTTGAAAACCGCTATCTCGAATGCTTAGATTGAAAATCGGGCAAACTCTACACACGTAGAGGCGTGAACTACGTGCAGGTGATTTGAATAATCTGAATGGCGCACTCAGAAAATCATCTTAAGCAATATGAGTAACTTTTCATGTAAATATTGATGTAACCTTTGGACTTAAGTCGCCAACTCTGAATATAACCCTGTGTGCTTATCTCTCTCTCACACGCCAAAGCCAGGACATTATTGGCTCCTTTGCCAGATTGCACATTGCATCATTCAAACTTGCAGCCGTTAAAAGACACTTGAACAAGGTGCACACTTTTACTCTTGCCATGAAAGTACCATTACACAGGATGTAACGTAAATAAATCCTACATACGATGTATGTGGAAGAATTTATGTTTCTGACAGATTCATTTTTTTTAATCATCCTGGTCTTTTCCGTAATTATGCCATATTCTAGGCATTCGTGGCCAAAACCTCCATCATTTCATAACCACTCCAATTTCCAAACACTTCCAGCTCTCTGATTTCAGTTATGTTGCTTTTAGCTCCTTCTGTTCTCTCTTCACTGTGCTAATGTTTTAAATCAGACATCTAAACACGTTAGCATAACTAATGATAAGATCTTTGTCAACTTCTGTTAACACACGAACCTTTTCGGGATTGTACCGTCTCACCTTGCCCAGTTACCACATCTTTAAACTCTGAAACTTCACACATTTAATTTTTATTAAAATCCCAATGTAGAAGTGCAAGGGCATTTCAGTCATTTCAATATCCCTTTACTTGGATGAATGAATCAATTACAATAATGCCAAAACATAATAATAATAATAATAATAATAATAATAATAATAATAATAATAATAATAATATTTACAGCACTGTAGTTTATGATCTTTCAGAGATTCCAAAATTAGTTTTTTTCTTGTGTGGTCAAACCTCACAGTCATGCAGTGACCACACGTCATGCCACACCAGTCTTAACCATGTTTATGATGACTGTCCTTTTCTGTGATTATGGTCTTGCTCTCTCTCTCTCTCTCTCTCTCTCTCTCTCTCTCTCTCTCTCTCTCCCCTCTGCTGCTTGTATTGCATCTCTATAGTATTTATCTCTCTCTTTGGCATTAACACAGTTCATCAGATCAGCTGTGAGCCCCAACCCAGATTGTGTGCAAAGTGTGTGTGCGTGTGTGTGTGTGTGTGTGTGTTCATGCTTTGCATGAACAAGAATTGTATTGACAGCTTGGAGACACTGCAAGTGGGCACACATTTCATGTGCATATTGTGTGTGTGTGCGTGTGTACGCATGTCATCGCTCTCGGTGCAGCCTTGCCTTGTTCCTTACACACATCATTGCGTGCAAACACACACACACACACACACACACACACACACACATACCAGACATGACATCTATCCCACGGGTCGACAATTAGCCAATTTGCACCTCAATTAAGAGGCACTCTGCAGACCTCAGGCTGATCTGGGAGAAGACCTGTGATCCTACATCTTGTCTCTCTGCAGGAAGGAAACTCGTGAGCTTCTCTTCCCCTGCAGGCTCTGCTTTTCTCTCAGGACTCTGCTCCTGCTCGTGCTGCCTCCATGCTTTAATAAAGGCTAAGCTATTTAATTTAATTTAACATGCATTTACCCACTTGCCTAATGCAAGTTAGACAAGTCTTGTCATAATTATTACATAATAGCCTAATCACAAAAATTTGAAATCATCAGAATTATTTAATATGATTATGATTCTTCGTTCACTATATGAGTAATCAGTCAAAATACTGTATTCATTCATTCATTCATTCATTCATTCATTCATTCATTCATCTTCAGTAAATTTCTTTGTCCTGGTCAGGGATCCACAGTCTATCCCAGGAACTTTTATTTATTTACACTAGCCAATCCTCCTACTAGCATGTTTTTGGGAGGAAACCAGAGATCCCAGAGGAAACCCACACAGGTACAGGAAGAACATGTGGAACTCCACAAAGACAGGATTGACCCAGAGATCCCGGAGCTGTGAGGCAGCAACGCTACCATCTAAGTCTAATCATGAAATGCAATAATATTTCATTTTTAAAACTTTTTGCAGTCAGGGACCTCTTTATCTGTAAAATAATAATAATAATAATAATAATAATAATAACAATAATAATAATAATAATAATTACAGACACCCTCGGTACAGATTTATTTAGCAAAAATAGTATTAAAAGTATGCAAATTGTCAAATATGTAAAATAACATTTTGGCTTTTTTATTAGAGCTGGAGTATTTATTTATTTATTTATTTATTTAAATTTCTAAACTTTCCACTCATGGCACACATTTTTATTAAACTTGTCCTGAGATTATTCCAGTTAGATTAAAATGATAAAATTCTGAACAACATTTAGCTAAAGTAAGCTGTAACTGGAGCAAATGCATAACCCAACTCTGAATACGAGGAACTTTCCTAAAGTAAATATTGGCATTTTTTAAATTGAATTGGCGACTTTGAGCGCAGCCCTTAGACATCAAATTGATCACTGCAGGTATTTTGGTATCCTTTTCTTCAGCAGTGGACAAATTCATACAAGTTCATCTGCACAGTTCCTCTGTACTAAACAATGATTGAGTTATTAATGATGACTTTGGCTCTGCTAAAGGTTTTGGTGTCAGTTAGGTGACAGATTGTTGTCCTGAATGTGCTTCTATATTAAGAGTCTCATAAATGAACGCTATGCTGTATGTCTCTGCAAACGTCTTACAGTTCCCTCTGACATTTGGGTTTGAGATTAAAAGATGAATATGAGATGAGAGATCAGAATTTCAGCTTTCATTTCCTGATATTTACATCTAGACGTGTTAAACAGCCTAGAGCATGGCACCTTTGGTGGCAGACAACCCAATCTTTAGGTGAGCAAAAGTATTGGAACAGATAATCTTAAAGTAAATAACATTTAATATTTGGTTGCATGTCTCTTGCAATAACTGCATCAAGCCGGTGACCCAGTGACGTCACCAAACTGCTGCATTCTTCTTTTGTGAAGTTTTTCCAGGTTTGTAGCGCAGCTTCTTTCAGTCGTTGTTAGTTTTGGGGGGTTTCTCCCTTCAGTCTCCTCTTCAGGAGGTGAAATGCTGCTCAGTTGGGTGAAGGGCTGCTGATGGACTTGTCCAGTCTAAAACCTTCCACTTTTCCCCCTGATGAAGTGCTTTGTTGTGTTGCAGTGTGTTTTGGGTCGTTGTCTTGCTGCATGATGAAGTTCCTCCCAATTAGATTGGATGCATTTCTCTGTAAATTGACAGACCGAATGTTTCTGTAGGCTTCTGAATTCATTCTGCTGCTACCATCATGAGCTCCATCATCAGTAAAGATTAATGAGTCAAGCCATGACACTGCCTCCACCATGAGCTCGTATGTATTGGATCATGAGCAGATCCTTTCTTTCTCCACACTTTGGTCTTTCCATCACTTTGGTAGAGGTTCATCTTCGTTCCAGAACTTTTGTAGATCATCTCTGTATTTCTTTTGAATTCCAGTCTGGTCTTCTGATTCTTACTGCTGATGAGAGGTTTAAATCTTGTGGTTTGGCCTCTATATTTCTGCTCTTGAAGTCTTCTTCATACAGTGGATTGTGGTACCTTCACCCTGCCCTGTGGAGGTTGTTGGTGATGTCACTGACTGATGTTTGTGGGTTTTTCTTCACAGCTCTCACAATGTTTCTGTCATCAGCTGCTGTTGTTGTCCTTGGCTGACCTGCTCCATGTCTGGTTGTTAGTACACCAGTGGCTTTTTTCTTTTTCAGGGCATTGCCGTATTGTTGTATTGGCTATGCCCAGTGCTTGTGCAATGGCTCTGATCGATTTTCCCTCTTTTCTCAGAAAATGGTTTGTTTTTCTCCCATAGACAGCTCTCTGGTCTTTATGTTGGTTTATCCTTTTTAACAACAAATGCAGTCTTCACAGATGAAATCCAGGGCTTAAACCAAGAGTAGACATTCAGAGCAAGTAATTGTTTAAAGATTCATTCTAACAGGGCACACCTGGGCAACAAGAAACACCTGTCAGTCACATGTTCCAATACTTCTGATCACTTGAAAAGGTGCCATGTTACAAGCTGTTTAATACCTCTAGATGTAAATATCAGGAAGTGAAAGCTGAAATTCTAATCTATCAAACAAATTTCTGTTATCAAACACAAATGCCTTTGTGTAGAGCAAAAACAAAAGAACTGGTCTTGCACTTTCAGAGGGGACTGTAGGTGCTGGTTCAGTTAGCCAAATATTACCTTTTAGATTGTTTAATATGCATCTAATAAAGATATTTATAATGATATCTATAATGAGTAATTTTTGCTGTATTTCTTTACAGAGATAAACAGAAACAAGGCAGCGATGTGACTATATACAAATCAGGAGGGAATGATTACTGTGTTATCATGCGATATGGGGTGTGTGTTTGCAGAAGCTGCTAGTGGGAGACTTTCCTCATGAGCTGGACATGGAAGAAATGGAGGAGGACGTGCCTAAGCGTAAGAACCGCACCAAAGGACGGGTATGTTGCAAAAAAAAAAAAAAAAAAAAAAAAAAAAAC
>CM040988.1:585276-629763 GCA_022985145.1 Pangasius djambal | reverse complement strand
ATATAGAGAGAGAGAGAGAGAGAAAGAGAGAGAGAGAGAGAGAGAGAAGTGACACTCTCTGTTTATTCCTGAATTGTTATAACTCTTTATTTAGTTCCTCTCTCTCTCTCTTTCTCTCTCTCTCTCTCTTTCCTCTCTTATTTTCTGTCTTATTTCCTCTTTTTTTCTTTTTCATTCTGTGAAACGTATATTTACAAAACCCTTCTTCACCGTACTCTGTTTTCGTCGCTGATTGTGCCAACTAAAGACGCTGATAAGCAAACAGCACTGAAACCTCAAAATGGCTCCCAAACATACACACACACACACACACACACACACACACACACTAAGCAAGTGAAAGGAATAATGGAGTTACATGATTGCCGGCCTGTTTCGCAGCTCTGATGGTAATGATATAGAAACACACCTGAGTGGAACAGTTAAAGGCATAACAGCATCTGTTCCAAAAGTCAAACTCCACCTTCAAACACTGATACAGAGATGTGTTTAGCAATTCTGATGCTAATTTGTTGGTTGATGCTGTACTTTCATTATTATTGTCAGAAGTTAGTGGTTGGAAGTCGGGCTGATGTCACAGGAGGATATTGCCAGCGTAGTTACAGTAGTGTTTAATAGGAGAAGAAATTTCATTGAACTCAAACGACTCAGTTAGCGATCCATGAGATGGCGAATGTGATAGTGTTAGTACGCAAGTTGAAGCTTTGGAAGCTCATCTGGACAGACAAAAGGAATAAAGCGCCGCTGCATCGCATCGCTCTCTTTAAGGATCCCATTACATCACTGTCAGTGAAAAGAGACCAACATGTTGATGTAAGATTAAACTAATTTAAGTTCATTCGATTACAAAATGAATTGAACATCGCTGAAAGTCACGTGTTAGTTACACATATTAATATGCAAGGTGTTCAGGGTGGATTTGTCCTTTACATATTTAATATATATAAACTCTTGAAACAGATGTGTTAAAGTATAACACAATATGTGTTGTGTGTATCACATAGACGACAATGTCAATTTGTCTTATTTTTTTCATAAACAGTGTTTTAGCACAGGCAGGTTTTGTCTAACACAAATCAGTAAAGGCTTCTTTACACTATCTGCATCATGCTCGTTTAAGCCCATCTCAGAATTCTTTTCTGTAGATGTGTGAATGGAAGCTACTGGATGATTGAACATGTGACCAGTGTGTAGTTTTAATACATATTTAACATAAATTGACAAAATGTGTTATAATTAGCACAAGAGAACTTCATTTAACTGCCATCATAATATCTTATTTAGAAACACTATGGCACTGCTAGGTATTAACGTAAGGTGTTGTTTATGAAGGTTTCGGTGGAAATCAAAGGCAATAGTGTGAATAAAGTCTGATGCATGAAGGCTGGAGAAACAGACTTTACTTAAAGGTAGTGTTCATAGTGCTACATAACATAACGTACACTTATCATTTATCACTAATCATTTATTAACGGCTAGTTCCAATAGATGTCAGCTGTCACAACGACTGCTTTTGTCAATTCCGATGCTGAAATTGACATGAAACCCACAGTCATTTAATATATGTTGACATAACGCCCCAGTTATTGACAAAACGCCCAGACACTTAATATATGTTGACATGAGGTTGTGACATTTTACGGGTTGGCTCAGATTAGAATGTCATAACAGCTCACTTTAGAGCTCGATGTGCTTCTGGTGTGTCAGAGTCTTTAGGTCAGCTGATGCTTTTTTAATAAGCCTTCATAGATGTTTATGTATATTCCAGATGTTTATTCCAGTTGCTATGAAGGGTTTATATAAAGCCCGATGAATAGTAGTTTTTGGACGTTATCTTTGTAAGCCTTGGACTGTACCTCAGCGTTCTCAGTGTTCACTGAGGCATTCGTTTCTACTTTCATTTTTACTTTCTCTCTCTCTCTCTAAAAAAAAAAAAAAGGATCACATCCTGAACCAACCCAAACTCTGCACTTGCTGTAATTATCACTTGCTGTCGGGTCCACGCTTGATGCTCATTAGCTCCCGGAAATAAGCAGAGTACATATGGGACGTGGCCCGAGCCGCGAGCTGCTGAGCTTCTGCTGCTGCCAGCTCCTTCCTCACACTCCTTTACACACCCATACGCAACAAAGCGGCGAGCGCAGCGGCCGTTGCCTAGCGATGGTGTTGCCATGGCTACCAGCCAGCTAGCCAACTCCCGGTATAAAGAATACATTGTTATATGTACATCAAGTTCAGGGAAAAGAGAGGGGAGGCCACAGAGTTTCAACTTGCCTGAGCTTCAAGGAGTTTTTTTATATGTGTTTGTGTGTGTGTGTGTGTGTGTGTGTGTGTGAAATAAACATGAAAGATAGCGCAAAAGAGAGGGAGAGAATGAAAATTCTCTTTATGATTTTCCATATGTATGAGGCCAGGGAGTACAGGGGGTGAATGATATTGCAGTCTGGCTCATTTGCTATTCCGTATTAAGAGCAAGACGGAGGGCTGGGGGGTTGCAGCACTGGGAACGGATTCTGAAAGTAATTTGAGCTATATCAGAATAACCTCGCCACCCCCATCCAACATACTGTCTCCCTCTGTCTTTTGTCTCTCCCTTTCTCTCCCCACACACACACACACACACACACACACACACACACACACCGCTCAGTGACAGGAGGCAAAACAAGGCATTCCAAAGAAACGTCTACTGTATCGAGGCAGGATTGTTGTGAAGTCCTCTTCTGGACAGGTTCTAATGTACTAGAGGCCTTCAAATGACACTGCACTCTTTAAATGATAACAACAATTCAGTGAGGTTAATCCGTATAAAGAGACACAGATTCATCGTAAGCTTTAGGCTTAGTAGTTTTTTTTTCTATGAATTTTAATCTGAACTTTATATTATCTTCTTTTTTTATTTTGTTTGCGAACATTTGTTTAGCGCTACAATCCTTCACATGCCTCTGTGAATATATGTGCACAAAGTAGGATGCCTGCTTATACAGCATGTATGCACTCTAAGGCCGTGTGTGTGTGTGTGTGTGTGTGTGTGTGTGTGTGTGTGTGTGTGTGTGTGCGCGCGTGTGCAGGGCATGGATCAGTTTTTATTAAGTACAAAAATGCTCTTCATTTTGTCCCTTTGCAATGTCAGTCTGTTCAAGGCCCAATGTAATGGTGTGTGTGTGTGTGTGTGTGTGTGTGTGAGAGAGAGAGAGAGCGAGAGCGAGAGAGAGAGAGAGAGAGAGAAAGAGAGATTGTGCGATTGTTAGGATTTTTGTCTGAATTAATCTGCATGGCTGCATCTGTTAATGTGTTGCAGTGGGTGCCCTGTTTCAATGCCAATATGTTCTATACACATTTCTGTGGGAGGTTTTATTGAGGCTGCAGCAGCGTATGTGTGAAGGAACGCTTAGATATTAAAGTGGAAACGGGTTTATGTGACAAGTACGTGACAGATTGACAAGTGACATCTCTCCTCCCCACACTCTTCTTTATTATTTATACTTACACAACCAGATCGGTTTTATAGATCTGTCCACATTATTAGGAACACCCCTGCTCACCTCTGCTCATTCATGAAATTATCCAATCAACCAATCATGTGGCAGCAGTGCAATGCGGATATTTTTTCCAGATACAGGTCAAGAGTTGCAGCTAATGTTCACGTCAAACATCAGAATGGGGAAATATGGTTGTTGGTGTCAGACAGACTGGTGAGCGCAGATTTTCACACTCAGCAGTCTCTAGAGTTTATGCAAAAATGGTGTGGAAAACAAAAAATACATCCACTGAACAGCAGTTGTGTGGTGAGATGCTTTTCTACTCACCACGATTGTAGGGAGTGGTTATTCGAGTTACCGTAGCTTCTTTATCAGCTTGAGCCGGTCTGGCCGTTCTCCACTGAACTCTCTCATCAACAAGGCGCACAGACGCGAGTCTCACTGGATGCTTTTTATACACTACACTATACTATACTATATATGTAGAGAGAGAGAGAGAGAGAGAGAGAGAGAGAGAGAGATTAAGTAACAGGTGCTTTGGAGAGTTGTCCTTCATCACATGGCTGTGCGTGCAGCGTATTGTAGTAATACATGTGGTGTTATAGTAAAAAAAAAAAAAAAAAAGCATGGTAGTTTCCAGAGAAACAGCATGTCCTTCGTCAGCTGTGTGAGATGTAGGAGGGATGTATATATTTATCTGGTAGTGCCAACAGGTTTCGTAAATCCACTTAATTATACATTTCTCTCATATGATTTCAGAAAATATTTTGTGAGGTAAACACACACGCACATTCATATTGACTGATTAGATCAATTCAATAGACTGCAGCAGGTAACTGCTTCAGATTGTGGCTTTGGCATTGAAACGATGCGTACTTGGTATTAGGGGGTCCGACGTGTGCCATGAAAACATTCCCCACATCATTAGACCACCACCACCACCACCAACCTGAACTGCTGACACAAGCCAGGTTCAGTCAGTGGAGTCATGTCACAGTCTGACCCTGTCATCTGCAGAAATCCGGATTCATCAGACCAGGAGACTTGCGCGTTGTCAGTTCTGAGATGCTTCTCTGCCCATCACGGTTGGAAAGAGTGCTTATTTGAGTTACCATAGCCTTTCTGTCGGCTTGGACCAGTTCTTCTCTTTGCATCATTCAGTGTAACACTCTAGAGACTGCTGTGTGTGAAAATCCCAGGAGATCAGCAGGTTCTGAACTCCTCAGACCAGCCCGTCTGACACCAGCAACCATGCCACAGCCAATCAGTCAGTCACTGAGATCACGTTCCCCCCCATTCTGACGTTTGATTTGAATATTAACTGAAGCTCTTAACCTGTATCTGCATGATTTTATGTTCTTATTAAAGTGGCTGGTGAGTATTTATGGTACTTAGTAATAGAGATATTTGGTTAAATACAGTAGTTTCAGCTTCCTCATCTTCCTCAGACTAAACTTAACTTGTCTAATGGGTGGCCAAAGAATTCTGTGAAATTTATGTTTTCATTTAAAACCTCAAATTGCAAGAAGCAATAACCTGTTTGCATAAATGCCTGCAAGCTGACCATCACATAATGAGCTCTAAAGATAAAAACAATTTAAAATATAAAAACTGGCTTCAGGTGCACGTACAGGAAACTGTGACTGCTACTGTAATTTCTACACTTTTCAGGTTGCTTTACTGTGGGTTGTGGGTCTCGTGGTACGCTTCAGATAGACAGCAGTGCTGCACTGTGGTGTTTTTGTTGGTCTTGGGTAATGGCCGCAATGCGACTGTGTGTGAGTTTATATTGAGTATATGGCATGGGGCAGTGGAACAGGTGGTTGTGGGTAATTCCTGTGGAAGTGCTAATTCAATAAGACCTTATCGACCAGCTAGGGACGGCCCGATCCGACCAGAATCTGATTTAGTTCCTCTGGAGCCATTTGAAAAAAGAGACATGGAAGGCTGACAGAGACAGACAGAAAGAACCAGCCAGTCAGAGAGAGTTGAGATTGAAGGAGGGGGTGTTTTACGAATGTCTTTCACTGTCTCAATTTTTTTTTAATTCCCATGGGGTTGCAGACACACTTGAAAGCTATGAAGTGTGCTGTTCTGCCTGTGTTCTCCCTGTAATTGGACAAGTGCAGCACTGGGATATGGAGAGAAACAGAGAGATGGGAAGGATCATGGACTACAGAAACACATGAAATCTGTCTGTTCCTCTCTCCTCTTATTTTCTCTTTCTCACACTGCACCTTGCAGACAGACTTCAGAGCCGCTGGCATTTATCCATTAAAGTGCTTTTCAGTTAGGCAGTGCCTATATATATATATATATATATATATATATATATACATACATACACACACAGTATATGTTAAATCATTTTGTCATCCTGTAGAAAAAAAGCAGAGAAAGAGTCTCGGCGTGTGTGCATGCACTCGCTTCTGCTCCATGGGGAATAGAGAGCACAGTCTGCAGTTGAAATAAATGACAGCAAGACAAAAGAGCAGATTTCCACAAGCTCTTCTTTTCCATGAAAATTCCTTCTAGACTGGCGATAAATTGTGTTTTTGCTTTTGAGGAATTAGAGCATATTTGTTCAGGAATGCAGATCATTTGTTTTGCATGCATTCCCTGCGCATTTTCCTTTGTTCCTCTTGTAATGTGGTTTTTATGGCATTTTAATGTTGACTTGCATGTTATACAATACCAAAGATGGTGCAGTTGTTGCTGTATTTACTGCTCAGTGAGAGTGAAAGAAAGCAAATGAATGAGAAAAAGGAAGAGAGATCCACAGCGCTGTACAATTTTTAACCTAATACTGTACATAGGTATACATGTACAGTACGTAGGTCTACAATAATTCAGCATTCAGCACTTGCTTGCTGTTCTAATTATAGACATTAGATGCTCTGCTCTCAGCGACTGTGCCATGGAGATTTGTTCACTTTCTTATTTACTGTGTGCTGCAACCCTGTTCTGTCTCTCACTGCTTCACTTCTCTCTACACACTTTCCCTATCCTCCAAACCTGCCTCCTGCATTTTAGCATCTCACTTTATGAAACGTATTGCTTTAAATGCAGACTTCCTCTGCTGTTTGGATTATACTGAATCTCGGTGTATTTTTTTTTCAGTAATAAATACACGTACCATTTACATTACAGAACAAGCATTTCCTTCTAAACATGCCTTACTTTTGATGCCAAAAAGCTCAGCTCCACTGTCTAATGCGTCAGTGTGGGGTTTTTTTTTTCACCAGTGTGCAGACTGTAAGCAAGTGAATACTGTTGTGTAAAATTTTCTGTTTTATTTGTGTCATTTATGGGATTTTATATGTAGTCTCAGGTATATTTTATATGTATCTCAGGTGCAGTGTGTGCAGTTTTATAAGGAAATGAGCTGTAAGTGCAGCAGAAGCAGCCGCGGTTCTACTGGAGACTTTCTGACTGTCGACTCGCTTCTTATTTCTGCAGCGAAACACTGAGTGTCACTGACATGCCAACATTTTTCTGTAACATTTCATTTTGTGCTGGAAAACTAATGTTCGGAATCTAAAATGTGTTTGTACTGAATCAGTGATGTAGAAGTCATAAAGTAAAAATCTATAACAAAGTTTGTATTAATATATATATATATATATATATATATAAAACAGGATTATAAAAATGGAACCTTTACAGGCTGTCTACTGTCTAATAGCAGCATTGTTTTGTTATTTTGCAGGATCGCAGATAGCAGTATCCACATTATGAGCTGAAATAAAAGAAATAATACAAAATACACATTTGAGTCACTTCTCTGCAGTAATGGAGCAGTTTATCTTAGATTATTAAAGCTTCTATTACTAATGGTGGCTAAACTCTTTACTTCTGGAGAACTATTAGCTCTATAGGCTCATATTCAGAGTTTGACTTAAATCTAATACGCCAATATTTACGCAGGTAAAGGTACTTGTATTCAGGGTTGGGTTACACCGGTGCTTAAGTGTTTTTTTCTGGATGCACCATTCAGATTATGCAAAGTACCTTCCAGATTTTTCTTGAGCAGAAGCTTCAGGGAGCTTCAGTAGAGTCTAGACCACTGCCTTTAATCACAAGCAGTTGCCTTTGAACCTGAAAAAAATCAGGAATGCAAAATGTGGACTGGAGATGGAAATTATTATAAAATACAATGCAGCGTAACACGAAAGCAGGAGACAATTTAAAAATGAAAAATAAAAAAAAGACTAGTATGATGACATGTGAATGGTCTTGCTAATGTGGCAAGCATAGAAATAAACATCTAATAAGAGTCTAGTATACTGCCAATATACTGATGGCTGAGGAATCCTTAATTATCAACATTAATCATTGCAAATTTTGTTAAATTTATGAATACATCTTTCATTGCTTTTTTGCTATTTTGAGTTTTCGAATTAATAAAATAATGCTGATGTTTTTGTTAATTGGATATGTTTGTCTGTAAAGAAGACGTGACCATGGTGTGAAGGATAAGCTGACCGAGCACTCATCTGCTACACTTACAGCTCACTTTGAGTTAATTCATAACTTTATCCATAACAACGTGGTCCTCGAGATAAGCTGTGTCTCAGATTAAGAAGCTGTCTCCATCCATAAAAAAAACCTTTTGATGGACTTTAAAGGGATGATACCATTAAATAATTAATAGTGCTACATTTCTTTATTTAATATTGGCTTTGAATAGCATTCCATAGTTTTCTGAGTGCACTTACAGCCCAAAACATAAATTCACACAAGAAAAGTGCACTTAAGTCCAAGGTCTGAATTGTGCATTAATGAGACACACTTCTGTTTTAAGCAAACTCCACTCTGCATGCGCAGTTTGAATATAATTTCTTAATAGCACTTAAGTCACTTTAGTCGCATCAGTGGTGTGAATACTAATATGTGCAATTTCTGTATTAAAGGTGCATTAGGTAAGATCAGTCTTTTTTTTTTTTTCAAGATTAGGTCTCTAAGGGTTAGGTGGGGTTGGCATGTGAATGATTCCTGGCCATGTTCATGAAGCTCCACCTCCAAGATCTTCGGTGGCCTTTATAGTGTCTGTAAAATGACTGACAGGAGGCAGAGCACGAACATCAGAAGACAGTTTTCCAAACGGGGTTTCTTAGCAGCTTAATAAACTTTTCTAAATGTCATGGCTTAACTCATTGTGTTTTTTCTATCATGTACTGCATATTTTAAAGGCCATGTGTACAAATAAGGAAAAAAACAAAAATCAAGTATTGCACCTTTAAATCCTCACTATGCGCTCGTCACTCAGCTCTGACTGCAGCCCATAGTATGAAGTTTTCAGGACCCTGGACAGCACTATGGCGGCTCCTGCACCCTGGTGCTCGCTCTGTTTTGTGATATGATCCACGGTGCAGTGTGTGAACTCCGCTGTTTTTAGAGTGTGGGGTCCATGTGGCACATATGGATCACAGCTTTTTAATGCTGCACCGACTAGTCCTGTCTTCCTTTCATCCTGATCAGAGGTTCTCTCTCTCTCTCTCTCTCTCTCTCTCTCTCTCTCTCTCTGGGGATTAGAGAGCAGAACAGACCCATGGAATCTTAAAAAAGAAACACTGCAACAGTCCCTCCACCTCCCCAAAATACACACACACACATACACACACACACACACTTCACTCCAGTGTTAGAATCTCAGGGGATGGGGTGGATTAATGACCTCACTGGAGAGAACCCAAGCTCTCCAAATCATCCGGCTGTGTGTGTGTGTGTGTGTGTGTGTGTGTGTGTGTGTGTGTGTGTGTGTGTGCGAGTGAGAGCTGATGTCTGAACATTAGCTATTCTCTGGAGGAGCACAGCAATCCCATCCACATATTATCTATTAGTGCACCTAAGTGTTGTTTTTGTTCTCATATTTAGCCGCTTTAAGCCGCTCTTGCATTGCTCTTCACTTTTCCCTCTGGGAGATAGACTGAAGCGCTCAGCTGTGATCACGTGAAGCCAGTGTGTAAGTAGCTGGGTGTGAAAGCTGCCAACTAACTTGTCTTCCTTGTTAATGATATAACGTGGTAACCTCCTGTGGCGTACCTGTCTCTCAGTTCCCAGCATCCCCTCTGTTCTTGTGACAATATTTAACAGAGCCGCAGGCCTCCCAGTGTAGAGAAACCCGTCTCCTCCCCCACGACATGCTCGTACAGTAAGTGAGCAGTGCAGCGAACGGCTAAGCTTCAGTAATGAACATTCACACATGAGAGAAAACTCGCAGCTCAGCTCCTCTCTCGTTGCCTTTCATTTCCTTACATGATTTGCGAACGTTCGCTACTTTGCAGTGGATTTGCTGTTCGCCGCTTTCACATGGGCCTGGGTTTTGTCATTTTTGTGATTTGTAATACAGTTGTAAAATACACAATATATCTTATTAGCAATAAAAAACATCTCTATTAAAAGAGAAGCCCTCCACCCTTTCGGAAGCCTGATGGCAGGGGAGTGGAAATGACAGATGGAGCGAATGTGACAGCAGCGCTTTTTTGTTGTTGTTGTTTTTTCACTTGTTTTTAAAGACTAGTCATTTTTAACTTACATTTCACCTATTATAGTGCAGCAGGTAACTTTAGAATATAAATATACGCCCTTAAATTCGTTCATTAGATATATATAGATTCATGCACATGAAGATCCATGGTTTTAGTATTATGGAAGCTCATTTAGACCCAAACAGACTGAGTCTGACCTCTCGTGTACAAATTTTTGCCCCCCTTTTCTGTCATACCACAGCCAAAAAAGCAGCAGATGGCTCGGTCATCCCCAACGGCTACTGTGACTTCTGCCTCGGAGGCTCTAAGAAGACGGGCTGCCCAGAGGATCTTATCTCCTGCGCAGACTGCGGACGATCAGGTGTGAAAACAAATTCTCTTGCAAATACTTATATATACACACATATACATTGTGTGTGTGTGTGTGTGTGTGTGTGTGTGTGTGTGTGTGTTAAGGACAAAAAAATGAATCATGTGCTCCATCAAACACTTTATAATATTTAAAGATTTATTCATTGTCCACTCTCAGATTCTTCTGCGGCTCTAAATGAGTGCTTTGTTAAAGGAAACCAGATTCTGTAAGACACGTTTACGTTGTGTGCTACACAAGTCTAATCCGAGTGATCCAGGCTGGCCTTTTCCAGTTACATTTAGATTATTTTTCCTATAAAATAAGAAGTCACACACATTTTTCAGCTCATACCTACTTCTTACTTAGATTTTCTGATTCTTGAAGTGTTTAAAAACTTATGACTGTATATACACTATATACTGTATGTGCACCCCTGACCATCACACTCATAAATGTGGTTCTTTCCCAAATATATATATATATGAAGATGGTCATGTTGTACAGTAACTTGGGTATTTTAAAATGCACAGTCTTTAAGCTGTAAGTTTTTAGGCTACAGAGACTATAGAATAGATTTTCCACATCTTGAAAATAAGGTGGTACGCGTCTAAGGTGGTAACGTGTCTTTGTAGCCTAAAGAACTTCCACTGACTTGCAAGCCTGGTTGTGTGTGCAGAGAAGAGGAGAACTTAGACTTCTTTCATAACAAAAAGTTTGACATGTCTGACAGAGTTGGAAATTTGCGAGGAGGTGGACAAATTTGCACACCGCCCCCACACAGTGAGGAGACGGAGGTGGTGGTGAAGGAGGAAAAACAAGCCTAAAGATCACAGTAGAATTGCACAGTTTATTTATAATGGCTTATAAATCAGTTTCAAAATCAGCTGTTAAACTGCACTTTCATAACAAGTTGTTTGAAAGCACTATGACAAAGAAGCACTTCCTGAGAACATCTCACAACATGCAGAGGCTGAACATCATCATGTCTCCGATGTCTACATGTCTACTTCATCAGGACTATGATTGGGATCACGTGTTGCTGTCAGATGAGACCAAAATCCATCTTTTTGGTCATGAACACCATAAACATGTTTGGTGACTGGATAAAAGCACCTGATACCCCTGCTGTAAAATATGGAGGTGGACCAGCGATGCCTTGGAGCTGTTTTGTGGCTGGTGGTTCAGGGGCTCTTGTGAAGATCGATGCCATCACGAAGTCTGCCAGGTTTCAGTATATTTCAAAACCTGGTGGTCTTTGCCGTAAGGTTTAGACCTGGCCATATGCAGTATATACAGCTTTCAACAAGCTGATGAGCCAAACATACTTCCAAAGCAGTACAGAAGTGGTTATGGAAAGACCATGTGATGACCATCTCAATCTTCAGGTTTGAGCCCTACTGAAATCTTGCTTCTGAATTGAAAAGAGTACTCTTTTTCACCCTGTGTGTAATTCTTTTTATATATTGAATGTGCTGATTTTCAGGTAGAGTGCCAATAACTCTGTAGGGAACTGTATATGTTTGCGTATATATGTTTACACGTATTACTCATTTCACAAGTGCCTTCATATATAGTTGTGCGTAGGAAATAAACACATTAAAGCTTCATTTGTTTAGCCGGGCTGTGGTATATTCCATGCTGTAGATTACATATCTAAAACTTTTTGATTGAAGGTTGTGGAGTTGTAGAAAGAATATTTATGAGCTGCAAAGATAGGTCAGTTTTAACCCTTTTAAAGTGATGTTGGTTTACACATGTATTATAACATATTCAAATGCTACAAATAACTGTACAAACAGTCCTGTAATGAAATAAACCACAAAGGTCACCTAGAGTTTGTGGAACGTATAGAAAGGTCAAGCCAACATAAGGTGCCTTTAGTAAGGTGCTGAGCCACTACAAGCGATCACAACAGCTTCACTGCACCTCAGCGTAGATTCGACAAGTCTGTGGAACTGCACTGGAAGGATCTTCCAAAAGATATAAAACTTGAACCTCTGGATTTGTTTGTGTCCAGGCCACCCGTCCTGCCTGCAGTTCACGGTCAACATGACAGCAGCAGTGAGGACTTACCGCTGGCAGTGCATCGAGTGCAAGTCATGCAGCCTGTGCGGCACCTCCGAGAATGACGTTAGTTACTGTTCACCTGCTCACTTTTCATTCTTTTTATTACCTCTTAACACTTCCAGATGGCTTGGCATATCCAGAATATTGATTTTTTTTCTATCTGTGTTTACAAATTCCTGGCTATAGGATCAACTTTTATTCTGTGATGATTGCGATCGAGGATATCATATGTACTGTCTAAGTCCACCTATGGCAGAACCTCCAGAGGGTATGCAGGTCTAAAGCTATTATACACATGATAGAGAATAAGAATAATATGGTCAGTCTAAAGTAGGGATGCAGCAATACCATTGTTCGTTTAAAACCGAGTACAAGTATGATACGGCAATTACTAACCTTCTTATTGTTAAGCAATCGGGGTGTCATGATGTCTGTGTTTATGTTGGCTGCTGCTGTGTGCCGGTAGCAATGAACTCCACGTGCTGAGTTTGATGTTCAAGATGTTATTCCGTGTAAATAGTACCTTTTATCGAAAGGGTGAGTGCACGGAACAGTATCAGTGCTCAGTGCTCGCAGAACTGAAGTGCTCACTCGCTTCAATACCTTTGTGTGTGCACAATGCACTGATTTTTAATGACCTTGCTGGCTGATGCTGCTCTGTGCTCTCAGATGAGCTGCATCAAGTAGAAGTAAATGAGCACTACATCAGACTGATACCCAATACCACAGGTAAAGGTAGTGATGCATCCCTATTCTATAGATGACTGTTTTGTCTACAGCGAACTGTAGAAATGTATAATGTTGTTAATGTACTAGAAAGTGTACAGTTATGTATTGTGACCTCTCTTCCACAGGGAGCTGGAGTTGTCACCTGTGTCTGCGGCAACTAAAGGAAAAAGCCTCAGCTTACATCATGCTGAATTAATCTTCATTACACGTTGGGTTGCAGCCACCCAGCCTCTGCCTGCACAGCCTCATCATGACAAACCAACATGGCAGATTGAAAGAGACGCTCAATTCGCATGAAAGAAAAATACACACTGCATCAGTCCTGCAGGGAATTTGCAACCATCCACTTCATGGGGAGAACAGGTTCCTTCTTCATTTCTGGTGCACAGCAGACGTGCCTCCTCTTTATTCAGTCCTCAACACACTTTCCCACATCTCCCTAATCATTTTCTCCAGCTATATGACTAGGGAGTGATTTCTATTGATGCACACGTTTATTTGGCGGTACTTAGTCGAGGGGCGCTGAGCGACTCATCACTGAAGAGTCAGTTTTAACGTGTGGCTCAAGAGGGCACTTGAATGGCAAGAGACTCTGAGTGTTCTCATTGGAAAAAAAGCATTGACTGCTGATGGAGAAAACACCATGAGATCTCCCGGTTTCCATAGTTGCTTTTGGTTCGTGAAGCACCGCTAATACTATTTTTCAGCTGTCGTGCCGCCCACTCTCTGCAGCCCACTGTGAGAGGTAGACACCAGCAAGTTACATGACCATATTTAGCCACCAGGTCTTATTCAGACTCTAAAGAGAAGAGCTCATTTCAGCTCCAGAGAGATAAATGAATCAATGTATTATTCAGCTCCTTTTGAGGTGCGCCTTATGGAGCTCAACACATCACCCTCAGATCGAATGTTGATGAGAAGAAATTTGATGGCCTGCAGTCTTAAGAGACTTGGTTGGATTTGCCTGGGAATACAAGTCTATTTTTAACACACAAACTTTGGTGTTGCGAGTTGTTTTCTTTGAACGGATACCCTTTAAGCTCAAGGAGGTCTGAGGTGCATGCCGTTCAGCTTGGGTGGTACTTACTCTACGTCAAAAAGATCAAACTTTCTGCTGTCATCCCCCTGCTTTTTTTTCCTCCTGAAAAAGCCAATATAAGATATTCTCTCTGTGTGTTTGTCAGGGTGTATAGTAATGAATTATGTCCGGCCTTGTTTGAAAAACAGGGCCTTAATGTTTGTTCTTTTTTATATTATTATTACTTTGGATGCATGTTGTGATACTGTTTTAAAAATTAAACTTTTAAGAATGGGCGGGGGAAAAAAAACCTACGAAAGCACACTTAATTCGCAATAATGTGTTTGTGACCTTCTTGGGGGACGTTGCGTCTGTGTGTGTATGTATGTGCGACACTTTTTGTGCAACTAGGCATCGTATTGGAAAGGCGCAGGGTTTTGGGAGCTCGAACTTCTCCATGACGGCACCGTATTTCACTTTCACGCCTTTTTTCCCCTTTTTACTATTTTCTGGACAAACTGAAAGCCAGTACTGAGACAAACTATCGCGCCTCGTTTTTGTACAATGAGCTCTTTCCTATCTGTAAGTCTGCTTTGTGTTCTGGGACTTTGTAATTGCAGTGTGCTTAAAAAAAGTAAATAAACCCAGTAGAGTATTACTGGGATGCCAGCATGTGTATGTGACTTTGTGCTGAGGCGATTTTGAACCCAAAGTCCCGTCCATCTGTGGCCTACCTGAAAGAACTGTCTGCTTTTTCGTTTCAGCCCACAAGCTTTAAGTTGGGAGACACTTGCTGTACATAAACTTTTGCTCTCTTATTTTCGAATGGAACGTACTTGCCATATGACTCCTGGAAAATGTTATGACTTCATTTACATTAAAATGTGAAAACTAATCTTCCTGGAATATAAAATCTGTTGGGTCATTTCTATTTTTGTATTTTCCAAAACTGTGGTTTTAACCATTAGATGGTCATTGCTTACTATGAACACGATATAAAATGGGTAGAAATGTTTCATGTTTAGCCAAAAGTCTGAGCTTTTCTCCATCACTACTATTTTACTTTTACCGACCATTTTTAGTACTGCAATCGTTTGAGTACTTCTGAGTACTTGTTTAACTATTTTGCACTGAGTGTGACTCTTTTTGACTTGACAACAAAAGCAATGAAAATACAGCCAAACCTTTGCATGTTGTGATGCCTTAGTTTACAGCAGAATTACAAACAGAATGTAGTTTTTCTTTCCCTTTCACAAAATCCACGCTATACTCTCAGGCCCTGTCCACATGTATACGGATATTTCTGAAAACGTGTTTCTTTCTCCGAGTTCACACAGAAACAGCATTTTGGATCCCTGCCCTTTTAAAAAAAGCATTTCTAACATTTTAAAACTCTGTTTTTACATTAAAAAAAAAAAAAGATTTGTAGAGATTTTTGAAAAGGCTGACATCGCAGCATCAGCCTGTGCATGGACGCTGCGGTTTTGCTTGTGTTCTGAATGTGCTAGGACTCGGTTCATCATGACTGCTGACCAGGTTGTTGCCTTGTGGTCTGTAATTTCTTATTCGATAAACTGTTCGCAATTTAATTTCAGATTGGTTTCTTATTACGCCTGCGTGCACAGTCGACACATATTCATATACTTCATGTTTGTCATCATTGCTTTTAGACTTTTTGCCCATTTTGCCTTCTCTACCGCTCAGTGTGTGTGCTATTAACATCATCCTTGAGGTGTTTGACATAACATTTTATGACATACTAATGTTCGTGTGGACAGGATTTTTTTTTTTTTAAAAAAAGAGGAGTAATAAACTGTTTAAACTGTTTTCAAAAATATCCTTATACATGTGGACGTAGCCTCAGTATTTGAGCAGAAAGGACGAGAATGATGTTCCCTGCTTGAACTATAAAGTAAAAAAGTAAAAATGTGTTTTGCTCTGTGGCTGATGCCTTCCAGAAGGGATCTGTGATTAGTATAAATGAAGCTTGTTAGTTTTTTGGCCTTTACTGTGGGGGTCGGTCATGTGATCTGATTGTATTCATATCTTGAATGAAGTAACATGTGTTTGAGTGAGTAAATGTACAGTAGAAGGTGTTTATCGGCTGCTTTTCGGCCAAACTGTGTCCGATGAGAGTCATTTCTTAAGTTCCACAAAAACTTCAGTGCTTACTTAAGACGTAAAAGTGTATGTCTTGGGCTAGAAAATATCTGAAATAAATATTTTTTAATTGGTAAATCATAAATATAGTCCTTATAGTCTCTCTCTCTCTCACACACACACAGACACACACACACACAGACACACACACACTATCAGCTACACATCCCAGGTGTGGCCAGTCAAAGACAGAGACAGGCTTTGTTTTTCTGTTTTTCTGTTTTTCTGTTTTTTTGTTTTCCCTGTTCCTTGTTGCGCTGTGATCTTTGCTTTTTCTTTTTCTACGCAGAGATGTTTCTTTGCCAGAGAGTGTGAATGGATTCATTTCATGTCAATGTTCAGAATTAAAAGTGAAAAAAAAAAAATTAAATACCGTGGAGAAAAGGAATGAGCTTGAGCTCAGGCTATTGTCATTTTTCTTTTAATCATTCATTTTTAATTGATTCACTGATTTTGCTTTAACCTAGAAATGCTTTGACACTGAAATAGTTGGCAAATAGCATGTTACTTTTGTCACATGCGTCTCCCTTTTAAATAATGCAATCCTCTTTTCATTTCTGCCATTTTGAAACAGATGTGTCATCATTCCTGAGTTGTGCCGGCTGTTATTATTCCAGAGCGGGGCTTAAGGATGTGAAAATGTCTCACAACTGAAAAAATTAAAAGAAATCTCAGCAAGGTGAGAGATTTTTTTTATAATGGCTTGGACAGGTTATTATCATATGTACTGTACAGGACACTGATATACAAAGACATGTGAGTTAGTAATTTAAACGATGCTCTATACACTTTAAGAAATAAAGCTACCACACTGTACTTTTCCTTATTGCTGCGCTGGTACTATCAAGAGTACATCTTTTGTACCTTTAGCATGTATCATTATACCTTTAGAAATAATTTAAGGTACTTAATTGGACCTGAATGATCACAAAAGCCCAGCGATTAGGAAACGTTCATACTGGTATCGTTATTTCTGAATGAGTGCTATGGAACAGTATGTAAGAGTGCATTGGAAATTATTCCATTCCAGTTCTGTAGTAATGAAAAAAAATTATTTACACCATTTTAATGCTTTTGTTTCTCTTTTTTTTCTTGCATCTGTTCCACATAGTTTCTAGTTTTGTGAATCCCCCCATTCCTGGACACACTACATTATGTCCAAAAATCCTCACACCACAACCCCAGTATCTGACTTCCCAATACACACACACACACACACACGCACACACACACACACACACACACACACTCAGACATGCACCAAAATCAGATCATTACCGAGGGCTCAATCTCACACCATATATGTCTCTGGCTGACTGGAATCATCATGTGGCAACTCGTTTGTGTGTGTGTGTGTGTGTGTGTGTGTGTGTGTGTGTAAACACACGTGTGTCTGTGTGTATGTTGAAGCGTGATTGGAGACCCCAAGCCAATTACCACATCCAGCAGACAGGCTCTGACTCCCAGCCAATAGGAGCAGAGCTAGGCCCGAGGCGGTTGCCATGGTAACTCGGCGGGCCTGCTTGCATGGCGGATGATGCCGGGGTGATAGATTACTGTAAGTGGATGGGGTGTGTGGAGGGAGGCTGGGGGTAGTCATGCATAAATATAATGTATGAATAAATTTGGAATGCATTTACTTTATATATACATAGCAAGAGGAGAGAGAGGAGTTTAACGTGCTCTAGTTTAGTCTTTTTTTCCACACACACACACACACACAAACACACACACACACTGTCTGTATTGGGGCAGTCCAAAAATCTCAGCAGGGTGTTTCGGCACACCTTTTGTTTTGAGGTGTTCCATGTTGAACCGTATTCTGCCTGTAACCGAGAAATACGCAACTGCAGCCAGCGTCGACTTCACTCTGAGACACAGCAAGAACATAAAAAGACCAATAAATCTAATATAAGAATCCTTGAATTAGAATCTAACACACACACACACACACACACACACACACACACACACACACACACATTTTTCCCTTCAAATGCCTATACATAAGAAATACATTAAGTGTTATACATATTTCTGCACCCTACATGCAAAAGGTGTACTAAAACCATTTACGAGCAATTAGTTTGCTGAAACAAACACAACAACAACAACAACAACAATAATAATAATAATAATAATAATTCCTTTAATCTCTAAAACCCCTTGTTATTCAGTTATCCATAATAAATTATATTATTTATATTATTTTTATATTCATTTTTTGCAAATTATTGTTAGAAATTATTCAGTAACTACAGTAAAATTAATAGACAAGATATGTAGTTACAAGAGTGTGGGATTTGTGGAATGTGGCTCCACTCTGTGAGATTAAGGGGTTAAACTGACTTTAGAACTTTATTTTTTTTAAATAAATTTGACATAAATATCATCTTCCAGTACAGTACTGCCATCAGTGATGCTGTCACCTCTTATTACTTTATCACTGATCACTATGATAAAGTAATTTTACCCAAAATGCTTGATGAACTGAAACCAGTGTTTAGTATGCATCTCTGTACCAACCCAGTCACACACAGTGTAAAGTGTGTGTTCCTAAAATTCTTATCGAAAGTCTCTACTCTTCTGCCATCTAGTGTTCACCACATAGCATGAAACCTTAGAACTGTTCAGCATAAAAACATCTGAGATATTCCTTAATTTTAGGACAAACTGTTTTTTTTTAAACTATTCAGTACTGGAGTAATAAATAAAGCATGAAAACAAAGGAATATTTTCTTTGGGTCTTAAAAGAATGGAAGGTTCTGTAGTCACAGCATGCATTTATAAAACCATGACTCAATCTGAAGACTTCTCACAAAATAATTAGCGCGTTACGTGCTAAAGCAAGCCAGTCGTGAAATGAGATTTACTCACTTAAATGTGACTTTTGCATCTTTTATCCTTATCATATCTACAGCTTCCTGTAGATTCTGCTGGTCTGAGTCTTCATTTACATCTCCTGGAGGAACTGGAAGTGATTCGCATCACTGTCTCTTAAGGCCCGATTGCCTAATATGTTTTATTTTTACGGATTTAATCTCATAAACAGCGATGTCTTTTTTCATGCTTAATAATAATATTCATCATTCATCTTCAGTAACTGATTTATCCCGGACAGGGGCACGGAGGATCCGGAGCCTATCCTGGGAACACTGGGCATAAGGAGGGAATATACTCTGGATGGGACACCAGTCCATCGCAGGGCTCTACACACACACACACACACACGTGTGTGTATTGCACTGCAGAGTATTTTATATAATTTTACTTTCTCAGGTGCTTCTACAGTCAGACTCCATCACATCTGTCCCTCTGCAATCAGTTCACACAAAGCTGACTACATCAGGACACACATGGGTTTTAATATTCACACAGCAGCACAACAAACTGTCCGTATGAAATCCATACAGAGCCAGCGGCACTGAGCATTACTGTACATTAACAGCCTTATTCACTGTGGAGGCCTGTATGGTGTTTGGTTGTGTTAGGCCGACATATCATATATCAACATATCAGTGAAACACAGGTGAGAAAAGGTGAGGAAGGGTGAGGAACAGTGAGGAAGGGTGATGAAGAGTGAGGAAGGGTGAGGAAGGGTGAGGAAGAGTGAGGAAGGGTGAGGAACAGTGAGGAAGGGTGAGGAAGAGTGAGGAAGGGTGAGGAAGAGTGAGGAAGGGTGAGGAACGGTGATGACGGGTGAGGAAGGGTGAGGAACGGTGATGACGGGTGAGGAAGTGTGAGGAACTGTAAGAAACAGTGAGAAAGGGTGAGGAAGGTTGAGGAATGGTGATGAAGAGTGAGGAAGTGTGAGTAAGTATGAGGAAGGGTGAGGAACTGTGAGGAACAGTGAAACGTCCCAGTGCAGTTAAAGGAAATATCAGCACTCTCGGAACGCCGCTCGACCAATCAAATTAGTGGACCGGAACTAACTGTTGTATAATTTAGTATAAAGATAATGTGATCTGATGATTTGGCCTTGAGCGACAATCAGGGCTGTGCTTTATTAGAGGGCATAGCTGGGGGACACGTCTTCTGACCCAGGTGGCTCCAGCATCAGCAAGTCTCCTTAATTAAATCAGCGTTCATATCAAGCTCAAAACGGTGATATAGAGTCGACTCCTAGAATGTCCACGAGTCATGAACTGACCTAGGCCATTTTTCCTGTTCACTGTGTCAGGTTCCCACAGGGCTTCTGTAATTGGGAAGTGTGTGCAGTCTACTGCAGCGATTACTCTGGATAACAGGATAACACGCATTATGCTGCCATGTTTGTTACCTACTATTTCATAAAAACTTTCTTTGATCAACTGCACAGTCAAGTGGCCACGGAAGATGACAAATGCATCCAGCACTTGCCTCAGAGCAACAGCGACTTTGTGGATCTCTCTGCCTCCTGTTTTGTGTTCTGCACCCCTACAGTGTGCAGTTAGCAGGTGCCAGTTGCAAAAAAGGCAAAACCTTTGACGGTATAGTCTGCGGGTGGAATTTGTGATGTGAGGCTTACACAGATACAGAATCCTGTCTTTAAGGAATCTGTATGTTTCGTGTAAAAATGAATTGGAAAACTGTCTATATTTAAAACTCTCACATGTCGTAGAGATCCTTTCACAATACGAGCAGCGAGCTCCATGGGATCCTCAAGGAAATGTGACGCCAGATTAGCCACGTAGAGTAAGTTGCCATGGTGATCTACCCAGCTAAAAAGATCCTCAGGACTGACGTAAGAACTGAACAGGGTGTAAAAATGGCAGATCACAGGTGAACACAATGACTAATCAACAGAGGAGGATATAAGGTTAATAAAAAAAGAAACACAAAGCTGAAAAAAATGTCTCCATCCTGTGACCAAAACAAAGAAATGCAGGTTGGGCATCGCAACAACGGAAGAGAAAGAGGACATCAGAATAGGATAACAGCAGACATTACAATAGAATTATATAGAAGAGATCAGGAGAGAATGGAAGATATGATATCAGAACAGAAGCGGTGACTTCATACGGCAAGAGAATCATCGTTATAGAATAGGGGACATTTATAGTGGAAGACAATGGCAATGGAATAATACATCAGGAGAGAATATCTGACGTAATAATATTAGACATTAGAACAGAACCTAGAAGACATCAGAAAATACTAATAATAGTAATGGCATCGGAAAAGAATAGAAGAGATGACATCAGAATGAAATAGGTGACATAACAGTAATAGAAGAAATCAGAATAGAACAACATAGGAGACATGATACTGAAATAGGGGACATGATACTGAAATAGGGGACATGATACTGAAATAGGAGACATGATACTGAAATAGGGGACATGATACTGAAATAGGAGACATGATACTGAAATAGGGGACATGATACTGAAATAGGAGACATGATACTGAAATAGGGGACATGATACTGAAATAGGAGACATGATACTGAAATAGGAGACATGATACTGAAATAGGGGACATGATACTGAAATAGGAGACATGATACTGAAATAGGGGACATGATACTGAAATAGGAGACATGATACTGAAATAGGGGACATGATACTGAAATAGGAGACATGATACTGAAATAGGGGACATGATACTGAAATAGGGGACATAAATATGTATAGAAGACATTTCAGTAGAATGTAATTTTTAAAAATGACATCAGATTGAAATACTGACATCGTAAGAGAAGATATCAGAATAAAATAGAAGAGAATTAAATACTTAAATAGTGAAATAGTTGACCTCACGGTAGAAGACATTAGATTAGAATAATATACATGACATGAGAATAGAGTAGAAAGGAGGACCACAAAATAGAACTGGTGACATTTTATTAAAATACATTAAAGTACAATAATACAGATGACACCAGAATAGAACAGGAAACATATTTATAATAAATAATAAAAAACATTAGAATAGAATAATATGGATGAATCAGAATAGAATATAAAGCATAGAGTATTGAATAGTAATAGAACAGATGTATGATTTATTCTGTCATTTATATTATTCTGTTTTAATGTCCATCCATTATGATCTAACCTGTTCTCTTCTGACGCCATTCTAATCTGAGGCATTATGTGAGCAGCTATTCTGATCCGATATCAGAAGATATCATTCAAATCTGATGTCTTCTATTGTGATATCACAGTCTCTTCTATTCCAGTGTCATGTTTTCTGTTCTATACTGTTGTCATGTACAGTGTGCTATTTTCTTCAGAGGTATTCTATTATTGTGTCACCTCTTCTACAATGCTCCAGTGTAATCTTCTGCACTCTGATCTGATGTCTTCTGTATTCATTTATTTTAATGCTTTCCATTATGACGTCGCCTACTCTATCTGATGTTATCTGTTATTCTATTCTAATGCCCTTTGTTATGATATTACCTATTAGATCAATTTCAAAATCTAATCAGTTCATCTACTGGTTACAGTGATCATTCCATATGTATTCCACTTGTTCTTGTAGATAGCCAGGGTAGATAGGCAGAGGCTTAAAAAACAAAACATCCAAGTCCAAGGAATCCAATCCGTAGCACATGATCCTCAAAATAGGACAAGACAAATGATTAATACTAGCAATACACACCCTGGTTACGATTCAGTTCGATTCACGATACCGGCTTAATGATTCGATTCAATTCGATTCTCAGAATATTTGAACAAAATTTGAATGAAGAACAATTATGACTGAAAAGACTCCTGTTTTATTTCTGAGTCATAAACAATGCAAAACAATGTTCATTTCTGTCTGTATAAAACTAAATAAAATTAAAAATGGCTCGAACAGAGGTTTAATATTGTAAACACAACATATTACAGGTTCACCATATCTTAAAAATAAATAAATAAATTTAGAAACAAACAAAGGCCTGGGGGAAAATGATTGATTGAAGCATAACGAGCTCCATAGCAGCACCTGAGGCATCATTTTAACCGGAAATAGAGCTCCAAGTCGGCTAAAATGGCCAAACTCTGTGACTTCTTTCTTGGGCACTGTAGTTGGTGTTGTTTGAAAGCTACTGAAAAGCTTTGTTTAACTGTTAAAATTGTGTAACCATATAATGTACAATGCATGCTAATCGTTGTGATCTGGTGCTATCGACCCCCATATGCTCTCTATATGTATATTTTAACTCTATGTGTTGCACAGATTGGGATCTCTGGTGTCCGAACAGTACAATTACACACATCAGATGCATAATTAATAGAATGCTGATTTCCACGATGTGAATTGCTCCATCATCAACTTTTGGATAGTAGGGTAATGGAAAAGAAACACAAAGGTGCAAAACATCTGCATCTAGTGACCAAAACAAAGAAATGCAGGTTAAGCATTACGTTCTTAACTTGGATTTCATAACAAGAAATTTCCCCAACAGAACAGAACTGAGTCAATTCATTATTGAATAAGAAGAAGTAGTAGTCAAATGAAGAGACAGCAATGAAGCTTGTTTTTAAATGCCGCGAGTTACTGGGCACACCATTCAGTTTATACAAATTCAGGTAACTTGCAGTTCACGCCTCCAAGGTTACCAGATATTTTTGAGTAGAAGTGTCAGAGAAGAGCTTTTCAATAGTGCCTAGACCACCGCCTTTAAGCCCCACAGAAAATTCAGTATTTTGAGCATATTTACAGCCCAGACATATGTTTCATCTTGACATATTGTGGTCACAGCAAACTCTAATACTGCTCCTTGCCTGATCCGGTGGATTTAATGTCTTTCTCTTAGGTTTAAAACATTTTAAATCGGTCTACTATCGTCTGTACAGAGTGAGTACGCACTCCATGTCATGCCCATTTAGCTCTGGCACCTAGCTGTCCAACAACTTTAGCAAAGTGTGACATTTACTGTGTGAGAAAATCACATGTGGCTGGGAGGAATTTAGACATATTTTCCTAAAATAGATTTATGTTTCTTAAACTAGGGTCAAAGTATACAAGATATTATACATTATTGCTGTTGTTCAGAATTTAGCCGCACTGGTTTTCCAGACCGCCTCACAGACAACAATCTGATTAAAGCTGTACACCAAACAAAGGCAGATAAAAAAGAGATCTTTTTTTTTTTTTTTTTTTACTTTTTTTTCTAGTTCACATTTAGTTGTCGAAATGTTGAGGTTTTTCTTCTTAGAAACGTCTGCTGCGTGTGCTGAGATCAGGTTTGTGTAGCTGTTTCCAAGTACAGAGCGCTGGGAAAGCAACACATGGCCGAATATTTGTGTAACCTTTGTGGATCTGATATGTGTATCAGAAGGTGTCATAGACCAGGTCCTTTGCTTGATTCAGATAGTGTTAATATTGTATGCACCAGGTTCATCATTTTCAGTTGTTACTGGAACACTTATTTCCTTTATGTTTCAAATGGAGAATGTAATTATTATTTTTGTTCAGTTGCAAACTGTCTCCAATGTTTCTACCGTGTAGTGTAAACCCACACCCACATCCAAATGTTTGCTCTTTTCTCTTGCCAAAACATTGATAATGTTAAAAAGAATGCAGAAACACTGTAGATAAGGAGGTTGATATAAGAAGAGGAGAAAGTGTAGAAAGTGTGCACCTGCTGCCACACTACACACAACAGAGCTCACTAGACTTTGAATTTTTGAATCGCTCATTCATGTTGTCCGGTGCTTTTCTGTGTGTCCTTGTAGGCTCCTTCCTGGGACTAACCCACGGTGATGTGGTGTCTGATTTCAACGATGAGCCTGACTGCATAAAGTACTTCTACAAAGGAAAAGTGCCACAGTGGGGGTCAGAGACGCCTGGTGCTGCCCGAATCTGCCAGCGTTTCCAGAACCGGTTTCATTTTGCCACGTTGTATGACACATACCACCGCACTGCTGTCTACTCAGCGTACATTTTTGAGCCCAGCAATGGGGGAGGCAGAGAGAAGCGCTGGTTTGTGGAGCCTCAGGTGAGGGCTGGAGGCTGACAGATACAGTATTGTATCTGTATTGTATTAACCTTCTGTAAAATATTTCTTCTCCTATATAACTATATATTGCTAATAAAATTCTGATTGTCCTCCTACGAGTGGAGTGATGACAGATTAAAAAGAAAAAAAGAAATAAAATGAGTATTTACTACGTATTTATTTATTTTTTTACAGTAGAATCTGTTTGTCTTGGTGTAGACTGGCCTTGCTGCAGATCCAATTTACTTCAAGCTTTACTCTTGTGTTTTTTTTTTGTTTTTTTTTTTCCCAGTTGGTGAATCAGAACTGGGGAGGGGAAATGAGAGACGGCTATTGGCTGGGAAAGGACTATCCTGGTGTCTACCAGGGTGAGAGACAGGCTCTGAATGAGGATTACACTCACTCAGGGTTTGACCGTGGCCACCTCAATCCCAACGGACACCATGCAGGTATGTATTGATTACAATTTATTGTTGAACGATGGTGTAGTGGTTTTCAATATAAATGACACTTTTACAATATTTATATCAACACAGGCATACAAGTACTTCTATATAAAAATGCACTTTTATTTTGAGGTAAACCAAACTTCCTGTGTCCAACCTGCCCCCTATTTTATACCTTTATTATTCATTGGCTCAGACTTTTTGTTTTGAAATCCTTGATCATGGCTAGAGTTGTAATTTTAGTAGGAATCAGTGAGGATTGCCCGCAGTACCTTGTGCCCTGTTATATTATTGGTAACCTTACACAATTCAATAATCTAACAGATTTTGAAAATGCAGTCTATGGTAATTTTGGGACTTTAACCTCTTCTGTTAACCTAGTGCCAAGTCGCAATGCCACATTCACCCTCACGAACGTGGTGCCTCAGAACCCAAAACTAAACCAGAATGCTTGGGCTAATCATGAGTCTAACCTGGCTAAGATCTTCAGAGCTCAGTGCGACAAGGCCTACGTGCTGGTTGGTGCCATTCCCTCTGCTAACAAATGGATCATCAAGAATGACGTCCAACGCGTCAACATTCCAGACTACATCTGGAACGCATACTGCTGCATCGATCCCAATGGCTCTCCCATTCTCAGTGGAGCTGCAGTTGCCCTCAACACTGAGCAGAATCTAGTTGAGGAGCACACACTGAGTGAAATGGTTGACTTCCTCCAGCAATACTCTAACACGCCAGTAGGAGAGCTGTTCCAAAATCAATGCCAGTAACAGTTTGTAACATTGCTTCCTAGACTGGTTGTTCAATTTTAAAGTCTGCCACAGATTAACCAGTGGAAATTCATTAAAATTGTATATCTATTCACCGGTTTTGGTATTTTTGGTAAGCTACAACTAAACCTTGATCCTGCCTGTCCAGTTAAAAAACTATTTTTAAAAAATCATGCAAATACAAGTTATGAGCTTCAGTTAATATTCACATCAGTCATCAGATTGGGGGAAAATATGATGTTAATGACTTTGACAGTGGCATGGTTGTTGGTGCCAGATGGTATTCCAGAAACTGCTTAATTCCTGGGATTTTCACACACAACAGTCTCTTGACTTTACACAGAATGGTGCATAAAACAAATGACAGCGTTCAGAGGAGAACAGCCAGACTGGTCTGAGCTGACAAGAAGGCTACAAATAACTAATAATAATAATAATAATAATAATCACAATAATAACAAATAACTACTCTTTACAACCGTGATGAGCAGAAATGCATCTCTTAATGCGCAACATGTTAAAGTTGAGGCAGGTGGCAAAGTAGTCCTACATCTCCATTCTTATTTTCCATAGCATATTTCCAATTAGTTTGTAACACACAGATATTAGGATAGGTGACAACACACTTATTATTAGCCTTCAGAACAGAGGAGTTTGCACTTTTTGCCGAAAACTCTTCTGAGAAAACAGAGAAAACTGGTGAACTGGTGAAACAACCCTTTATAGCTGCTATAAAGTAAGTGATAACACGAACTGACTTGTAACCTTGACATTGCCAATCTTCAATCAATAAAAAAAAATCTAATTCATTCAAGACACGGCAGGAACCAAACATGGCCTTAAACCTAAAGATATATTATTATGATACAGATATTTAAAATCTGTCACATAATAGTATTCATTTTTTAAAAGGGACTTTAATGTATAGTGGAATTATGGGAAATACAGGAGTAGATGTTTGTGGGAAGAAATGTAACAATAATCACAATTAGAAATATTTTCATTTCAGAGTCAAATGCAACAATATCAAGGAGAATTTCTTAATTTCTTAACTTTATCTTTGAGACCTCCAAATATTTTATATCTTTATATCTTATCTATAGTATCTTTTTATTTAAATCAACACACTTGTCTTCAACAAACTTGGTGTCAAAGCCTCATTTTTATGGTGTTGCAATACAGAATGTAAAACATGTGGATGGTTGCCATATAGATATCACTTTATAGAAATATTACCTTATTCCGTATGTGCTGAGTCAGGAAACATAAACCCCAGATAAAAGCTTATCATATAGACTTGCCTTTATAGAGACTTTGACTGGATATAAAACTATTCTTATGATTCCCTTTGTAAAAAAAAACAAAAAACGGATGAACTAGATTGGAATGAACTTGGTGACAAAATAAGCCCTTCCTTTATCTAAGAAAAAAAAAAAGCCCACTGCTTTTATTCCACATGCGTGAATGTCTGGTAATTAGTTTATACACATTAACATTGGGCTACAATCTTTTTTCATGTAATGATATTCACATCTCATGTCATGTGTTTATCAACAATAATGGATACACCAATGCAGACATGATGCATTTATCTGAGAAATGCATTTATTAGGAAGTGAGGAACTCATATAAACACACACTGTATTGAAAACAGCACATAGCCCATCAAAATGTGAAGTGTCTGTGGTTCAACTCTCTTTAAAATGAGAGTTTATGCGCCTCTGATATTAACCTATTTAAAATAAGCCTTTATTCTCACACACACACACACACACACACACACACACACACACACACACACACACACACACACACACACACACACACAAGTACACTGTCCTAGTTATAGATCTGGGGTCAAAACTAAACCCCCACACTGCTTTTATAAGACTTCTCACATGTGAACATCCAGAAGTTAAATGACTTTATCTTCCTCTTCTGGTGCTGCCACTGCCTGCATCTCCTACACCAGAAGACCAGAGCTTTAAAAGAAGCAGGAAAATGGTGTAAAAAACAGCTAAATAAATGAAACGTCGCTCATAACAACATAAAAATAGACACGACGATAATTATTTATCTCGTGTAGCTCGGGTTGTGTGATGTGTCTATACTAGCAGGAATGCGGTAACTGCACATCCAATGAAATTTGTTTATACATTCTTAATTTATTTGTGTCCATTACTGCTGTTTTTTAAAAAATATATATTTACACCTATTCTACAATATTACACTTTGACCAGTAAATGGCCAGCGAGTATTCTGATGAATAGTTTTATTATTTAGCAGTCTCATAAACATGTTTTAGCCTGAACAAATGAAATAAAGCCACTAATAGGCCTCCACGTGCTTTGCTTATTTGGAACAAAAAAGACAGAATCATAATTTTTTTAAACAGAGGTGGATGGCTTGCATCTCAGTAAAATGATGAGAATACATACAGTCAGGTTCATAAGTATTTGGACAGTGACAATTTTTGTAATTTTGCCTCTGTACACCACCACAATGGATTTGAAATGAAGTGCAGACTTTCAGCTTTCATTCAAGTGGTTTAACAAAAATATTGCATTAACCGTTTAGGAATTACAGCCATTTTATTTTACAGAGTCCCTCCATTTCCACAGGCTCAAAGGTCATTAGACAATTGACTGATGAGCATTTTCATGGCCAGGTGTTTCCTGTTTCCTCGTTATTGCCTGACAAGCTAAGGAGATAAAAGGTCTGGAGTCGATTCCAACTGTTGAACTTGCATTTGTATGGTTGTAGGTTCATTATCATTATTCACTAACATGATTTTTTATTATTATTAGATGGAGTTTCTTTACCAGGCAGTTAAATTAGTAGTTAAGTGTGCTCAGCACCAAACACAACTTTTTATTTATTTATTTATTATTTTTATTAAGAGAACATAATCCAATTGTATATGTTCACGCTTCCTAGAGAAGTCCAGTCTACTTTCTAATTTAGTGAATTCACTCCTTCAAAACTTCATGGGAAAAGGCCCTATCTTTTCATAAAACTGCTGCCATCTTCATGCAGTGCATTCTTTCTGATTGGGTCCCCACTCAGTCAGTGTAAAATAACCAATATTGTAAAAAAAAAAATATATATATATTTTTTAAAGTGTTTTCCCTCTCAGAGATTTGAGATTTGCTCAGTTCAGGGTATGTGCAAGGTGCATAAAAGTGAGGGGGACAGAATCACTTGCCAGTCAAAGTCCATAATTTACTACATCTCTGGAAGTTGATACTGAACCCCTGGAACAGTGAGGGTTAAGGGTCTTGCTCAAGGGCCTTTCAGTGGCAGTACCGGGGCTTGAATTCACAAACTTCTGCTCAGTAGCCCAGAGCCTTAACCACTGACTCTAATTTATTTTACTAATGTAGAACTGCTCATTTCAAAATCAATCTGTACCAATACATATATGTACATAATTAACTTCCTGTATCACTTCTTTCATCTCCATTAGGGGTTGTGTACACTACTGTGGGGCAGTGGGACGGGGAACAGTAGTGAGGCAAGCTAAATGTACTTTGCATTTTTGTTTAAAACTAAAATCCTTGCGCTGTAGGACAGTAAATGTCATCATGGCTAGTGCTGTGTGAAAGAGCACATTCCATGCTGTAGGTGCACGACACCATCCAGCCAAACTCAGCGCCTTCAGAGGGGCATGACAGAGGCCCAGGGCACTTTCTGTAGACATCACATCCTCCATCCATCACTGAACTAAGCACAGAACACGTGTCAAAATCTTCCAAAAATATCTTCTGCAATGTTTTTTTCTTAATCACTTTTTTCAGTGATTATTTGGTTTTCTGCTGCACCTGATGCAGCTCATCAAGAGCCACAAGACTTAAACATTTACAGAAATCAGAGGGAAAAGCTCCCAAACTGAGCTCCTTTATCTCTCTGCTTCATTCCTGCTCATTTCCTGGCTAAGAGCACAACAGTCCCGCCTCCTCTGATATGATTGGCTAAAACAGCACAACAGTCCCGCCTCCTCTGATATGATTGGCTAAAACCGTACAACAGTCCCGCCTTCTCTAATATGATTGGCTGATATTCACAAGCAGTCAGATGATTGGACAGTGCCGTATGCGGTAGCATGTAGCTCTGAACTGCACATAGACTTGGACTAAGTAAAATTAGGATTAACTGAAGATTTCAGCCTTTGCGCGCGTGAGTGTGATTATAATTCTTATATATTATACAAACCTTATTTTTAACGTTAATGCACTGAGCTAAGGATTGTATTAGTGATCTACTAGAGCAGTTTGGTGTTTAGCTACTCGAGCTAGCTAGGTTTATAATAATAATAATAATAATAATAATGATAATAATGATGCTTATTAGCTGACTAGAGAGCTATCTGTGGAAGAGGACAGGAAAACAGGCAAGGAGTGAACATGAAGAGGTTTATATTTGCTGTTGATGTTGTATTTTCCGAGCAGTGTGTGTGTGTGTGTGAGCATGCAGTGTGTGCTGCTGGGTCCAGGAGGCCGCAGGGTCCTACTGCCCGACGCTCGAGCCCTGATCCTGGGCCGCGGTCCTGAGTCCGGAGTGAAGGATAAGAAGTGCTCCAGACACCAGGGTAAACAACCAGCACCGACACCTGCGCATCCTACACAGCACAAGTGGTTCAGTATACACACAGTGCTGCTGCCTCTTTTCAGGGAAAGGTACCTAATGCATGCTCAGACATATCTACAAGTCGCCAGATGACGTCATAGAGCAGTTTGAATATTCACTGATTCGTCATGACATGAATATATAAGCGTGTGTGTGTGTGAATGTGTGTATCAGAATGTGTTACATGAAGAAGGAAGAATATCTGAAGACATAAAAATAAAATAGAAAGTAATAGATTCCTTAGAGATGTATTCACAAAATACTGTAATTCCTGTCAGGAACACGGACAAAAACGAAGAACAAAAATACTGATCACCGATTGGGTGTCGGGAACAGTACTGATCACCGATTGGGTGTCGGGAACAGTACTGATCACCGATTGGGTGTCGGGAACAGTACTGATCACCGATTGGGTGTCGGGAACAGTACTGATCACCGATTGGGTGTCGGGAACAGTACTGATCACCGATTGGGTGTCGGGAACAGTCAGACAAAGTCAATGAGATTTTTCGCAATTCTGAACCTCGTGATCTTTACCTGCATGATTTCATGCATTGTGTTGCTGCCACACGATTGGCTGATTGGATAATTGCATCAATTGGCAGGTGTACAGGTGTTCCTATTAAAGTGGCCAGTGAGTGTACATATACAAGTCTACGGAAAAAAGCTATAATTGTGTAGAAATTTGACATGACATTTGCTAGCTGGTTGTTTACTCATTCACGTTGCTTTTCTCTTTCGTAGTTAAACTCGTGGCTGATTACGCCAACCAAGAGATTCTTGTGACCCAGGTAATAATAATAATAATAATAATAATAATAATAATAATAATAATAATAATAACAACACATTTTAGAGTGCCAAAACCTTAAATAGGAGAAGTATCTTTTGATTCCGAGTCCTCACAGGGAAACGTAATGTAGCCCACTTTCATATGCAGCCGGTCTTACTGTCCACAGCTTGGTCCAAACCCGTCTTCTGTGGACGGGCAGGCTTTGGGTCGCGGCCAGTCTGGACGGCTGAGTGTAAACAGCACGCTGTACCTCGTAAACCAGAGTTACCCCTTCACTGTGCAGTTTTCTAATGGAGCATCTTCAGCCTCTCCTCCTCACCAGAGGGAGGAGAAAGGAGCAGCTGATCAGGAGAGCAAGCAGAAGGCCTCGGATAGTAACGATAAGAAGGTTCAGCCCAAGAGGAACATCCAGGATTTCTTTGTTGCATCACCTAAAAAGGTATCAGTGGATGATTTTCTTTTATAGATTCAAATTAAAAAAAAAAAAAAAAAGTACAGAATACAAGGAATAGGTTTTCATCATGCGGTATTACATTTGATAAGTCAACCAAGAGAGCCCTTGATTCCGAAGACGACGCAGCCGGAGCTAAACGCTGGCGCTCTGAGACACGTGATGAGGATGAAGAGGACCTGGTGGAGGAGAAGCTCAGACAGCTGCAGCAGTTTGCACAAGGCACAATCTCGCAGCAGTCGCCGTCCAAACCCTCTGCCGGGGCGCCGTCTGCCTGCTTACACAGTCGCTGGCAGCAGGTCGGCGCTCTCATGCTCTACACTGCAGCAGGGGTCACCGGAAGCTCCAAGGTGAGGAGGAAGAGGGAAAAAAACCCATTTCATGCTCAAGTACTTCTCCTTAAATATCATTATCAGAAGTTTAGTGATCATTTTGATACTAATAAGACAAACGCAAGACTGAAATGAAGCTTGACTTAAGTTTGGATCGGTATCTTTTTTCATATTGTTTAATTAATCCATCTCATCTGCCTCGATGCCGTTTTATACGTGAGGAATAAAACCCAATCTGTCATGCTGCTATATTCATATGAAAATAATCAGTGACAGTGTTCCAGAGATGATTATGTTCCTATCACAGCATGCCCTGAAGTGTATTATTCCTCTTCTACCACAGCACTTTGCCATTTTTTTAAATGAATGACATGCTTTATTAATTAAAGGGCATCGTGCACTTCCATTTACAGTTAAAATTGTCCATGAAACGGTTAGTAAAGTTAGTTACTGCTACAGCAGCTCTGAAAAGTTTCCTCACCAGCCACTCTTTTTTAGACTCTGCCACAAGGTGGTGGAAGCATTATGTTTTCGGGTTTTCTGTCCATCCATCTGTTTATCCTTCTGGTTGAGTTTATAGGTTTGTAGGATTTCTGTGGAATTATCACCATATCCAGCATGTGAACTGATTGGATTTTGGAACTGATCCAGACAAGGTCAAGATCAGAGCAAGGTCAAACTTCTGAAATAGTTTTTCTTGAATAGCTTTCTTCCTGTTTGAAATATATTTTAAGGGTATTTCAGACATAAATTAGTAACAACGAGGAACGGACTCGGTGGCGATGGAGACACTCTTTTAAACGCCTTTGGCATCGAGTTCTAACTGTTCTCTCTTGGAGTTAAAAGCTTGTCATGTTGCAGAGAAACCCGAGAGCGCAAAGTCTTTCGTCCTGAAGACTGAAGACTTATTAATTATGGCTTCACATTCTTTCTAATTCAGATAGCAGGGTTCGACATCGATGGCTGCATTATCACTACGAAGTCAGGGAAAGTCTTTCCCACCAGCCCAGATGACTGGAAGTAAGTCTGTTTTGTTGTGAAATATTTCGGAAACCCCCTTTTCCGTTTTTGAAATTGTTATTATATTTGTGCTCTTTAATTTTCTTTAGGATCCTTTTCCCGGAGATAAAGCCCAAACTGACTGCTCTGTTAAAGGAAGGGTTCAAGGTGTGTAAAAAACAAACAAACAAAAAAAAACTCGTTTCTTTACTGCACAAAGAACAGGAGAAAGGCGTTATTTACGCGTTAATCAAGCCTGGAAGTTGTAGTGCTTGCTCTCGCTGTCTCTCCGTGTAGGTGGTGTTTTTCACCAATCAGATGGGAATTGCTCGAGGCAAGCTCAGACCAGAAGTCTTCAAGTCTAAAGTCGAGGATGTTCTTCAGACATTGAATTTGCCTGTGCAGGTTTGTTAGGAATATAAGTCATAACATAAAATAGTACTTTTATAGAGGCCCGAATTTGTCCAGGTGAGCTGAATGGCTGTCCTGTGTATGGTGTGTTATATTATATTATATTATATTATATTATACGTGATATATTTCAGGTGTTTGTCGCAGCAGGTCCAGGTATTTACAGAAAGCCAGTCACAGGAATGTGGGAACACTTATGTGAGAAGGTGAGACAGTTTGTAAATTCTGGTCCTGTTGAGAGAATTTCATGAATTCATGGCTTATGTATGAAGCTGACAGTCTAACGCTGTATACACTTACTCATCAAGAAGGCGGTATATGACATACAAGACACAGGCTATAGATAAAGCCAAAAATAAGTAAATCAGTGCAATAACTGTGCAAAATAACAAGTCTTGTGTATCATATTGCACTATATTAAAACCATTGGACACACACACTTAGCTGGAGGTATGCACTGGGATTGGGATCTCGTGCATCTCTACAGAAATGTCACTGGAGTGTGTTAGATAATGAAGCTTCGTGGTGAAGTCAGAACCAAGTGTCCACGCTGAACAAATAAACTAACTAACCCTGAAAGAGACTAATCAAATACTGAAAAGCAGACTTAATAGATTAATAAAACTGCTTCGGGTGTGTTATAGTGTTGATACCAAATTCTGTAATAAAAAAGGTGATCTCTAGGATAGCTGAAGTCCTTGAATTCCACATCCGGGTCGATGCATTGTGGTGCCTCCCATTATTCAGTTAAAGGACTAATGAGCTGATAGAGATCCACCTCTGTGCTTTCTGATACACATTTACAAACTGCATGTTGAAACCAAACCCCATTCCTTGTAGACAGGATACAAGTTTTTGGGGGAAAAAAACAACGTCTCATTAAGGTGTAAGGCCCCCACAAGCTGTTCTTATTGATTCTGCAAGCCTCTGGAGCTCTGCTGGAGAGATGAACTCCATTCCTCCAAAAGAACTGGTGTTGATGGTGGAGAGCGCTGTGTAACGCACTGGTCCCAAAATCTTCCATAAACGTTCAACTGGGTTGAGATGTGATGGCCATGAAGGTCATAGGATCTGAGTTACATCATTTTCATGCTCATCAAATCATTCAGTGAGCCCTCGTGCCCTGTGAAGAACACTTCAATCAGGATAAAGTGATCAGGCAGAGTAATGTGGTATTGATGAAGACCCGTGCCTGTCATTTCTGACCACTGAACTTTTAAATGTGCATCCGTCTTCGTAATGAGACGCTTGTGCATTGCGTCTCTGCTATAATATCTCTCTGTGTAGTTGTGAACTGTTCTTGCAGACAGTATGATGGTGTCCTGCTTTGATTTCTCACTCATCTGAAGGCCAGTCATTGAACGTGTGCTTTTAACCACCATTTCCAAGCCTGTTTTTATTAATGTCCTTCCCATAAATCTAAATGCGGATGCCACTGTAGTCACTGGTCTTATAGGAACATCAGTTGAGAGTCAGTGCAGCACTAATGAACTCTCTCTCAGACTCACATGGATCTTTTTCCTTTTGCCTGCTCAGCACTTTTATCCATACCACAGAACAGGATTGGGTGTAATGGCTTAATTGCGTCATGCAATAAGTTCATCTCTCTGGAAGCGTTGAAGTTTTTCCTTTAATTTGTCACCCAGTATATTTTACTTCACTATCCTGCATGCACAGTTGTGATTATCAACATTTAGTTTGATTATTTCTTATATTATTTAACTGCAGATCAAGCATTTTTCACGCTGTTGAAACATTATGCACAAACGCTCAAAAAAACAGATGCGGGTTTAATAGTACAAATAATGTTGACTAACATAACTTTAATGAATAAGGGCCACTGCGTGGAAATGTTTACTGATGTCTGCAAAAATATATACTCTACACTACGTTTTCCAGGCAAACGATGGAGTACCTGTGGATAAATCGCAGTGTGTCTATGTTGGAGGTGAGTGGCCGTGTTGGATCTGAAGGAACAGATTAAAAACAGTGCATTTTATTCCATAAAATAGTGCCAATGCTTTTCTGTTGCTCCACTCAGGAGCCACGACCCCATAAATATAACGGGTTTTTAGCCTGTTGAACAGTTTGTCCACTTAGGATCATGAGGATACATCTAAGAGTGCTTTAAAAAATTGAGAACATGTTGCGTGGACTTGTTTTTTTTTCATTGTGGCAAACTCCTGTGAGTACTTCTGTGTAGCTTTTTGCATTACGTTTTGGTTTCATGAACTGGGCTGATTATGAGGGACAGAAGTGGTGGACTGCTCTTCAGGACCTTTCACATGCTGGCATGTGGATCCCCAACAAACAGAATAATTTTATTCAGTGTTTTAATTTTTTTTTTCTGCATTATGAAATTGATACCTGCAAACTAAACTTTAATTATTGATAGCTTGTTAGATTTGTTTCATGCAGTGTAAAGTCCTTGTTTATTGCTTATGCTGATGCATTAATCGTTTTTTAAGGGGGAAGTTACCAGGCGCTCTTAAAGGGGTACTGACCTGGTACTGGGCCGAACTAAGTTTCAGAGGTTACTTTAGCTTCATTTAAAG
The DNA here is from genome assembly GCA_022985145.1 of Pangasius djambal. Classification (NCBI taxonomy): domain Eukaryota; kingdom Metazoa; phylum Chordata; class Actinopteri; order Siluriformes; family Pangasiidae; genus Pangasius; species Pangasius djambal. The sequence goes on along the minus strand of CM040988.1, from coordinate 593,164 downwards.
TAAATTAGTAAATTCTACATGTTTCACGTTTCTTTCTGGAATAGATGCAGCAGGCCGTCCTGTAAACTGGGCTCCAGGGAAGAAGAAGAAGGACTTCTCCTGTAGTGACAGGCTGGTGAGAATGCAGCGCCTGGCCTTAGGATGCAAACTCGCTTACAGTAGTTCTACTTATTTGACACTTACTTTGTATAAGATGTTAAATGAATGCATTATTGAAAGTTGAAAGTCGATACGAATTTAGTGTTCAGTTTCCTGAGGACAAATGTAATGGATGACATTTTTGGTGATTTTCTTTCTTTTTGCTTTTAGTTTGCTCTAAACATTGGTGTACAGTTTCACACTCCAGAGGAATTCTTCCTGGGATGGAAACCTGCTCCCTTCAGCATGCCGTCATTTGATCCGGTGAGCTGCTGACCTGTTTGCCGCTGTACATAGTGGCTCAGTTTGTTTATGCTTAGCTGAGTTGGATCTTATTTGAGTGGAACTGAAATGGGTGGGGTTGTATGTCATGAATCTACACAAATTAGCCCATAATATTTGTGTGTGTGTGTGTGTGTGTTATTTACTGTCAAATTTGTGATCTCTTAAGTATTCACCCTGATGACTGAAGTAATTAAAGACCTGTACATTGGTCTGGTGTAATCAGTTCCCGTGAAGGGCCCAGAGTTTATGAGAGAACATATCTAAACAAACATCACTGTGAAGACCAAGGACCAATCAAAACGAGCTTTGGGGCAAAGTTCTGGAACAGTATCAATCAGGGTTTGGTTATAAAAATCCTAAACTTTGAACCTCCAGCAGAGCAACATTAAATTGATTATTTATGGGCTATGGTATAGAAAGAATATGACACAACTGCAGTCGCCATCGGGCAAAAGTCAGTGATGCAACCACTAGGCTGAGGGGAAACTCTGGATCTTTTCAGCACATTCATAGTTCAGACAAGCTGTTCGCAGGACAGCCATAGACCAAGACAAATGGGGGAAAAAATCTATTTGAGTTTGGCAAAAGGCATGTTGGAGGTTCTGCAAACATGTGGACACTGCGTCTCTGTGCTGATGCTGCCAAATGATCTTTTTTGGCCTTAGCACAAAGCGTTAAGAACACCTTCCCCACAGTGAAACATGGTGGTGGAAGCATCATTTGGGCATGCTTTTCATCACCACGGCCTGGGAAACTGGTCAGGTTTGAGGCCTGAAGATGTATTGAGCCAAATACAGCGCAATTCTAGAAGAAAATTTGTTCCAGTTTGTAACAAACTTAAGACTGGGGCGGAGATTCACCTTTCAAAAAGACAATAACATACTGAACTTACTCCCAAAGATACACTGAAGTGGTTCAAAAACCACGATGACCGAGTGGCCCAGTCAAAGCCCAGACCTCAATCCAGTTCAGAATCTGTGGCAAGAGAGTTGGAGCAACTTTACCAAGAAGAATAGCCAAAAAATATCAGGATCCAGATGTTGAGTCACATATCCAAGAAGACTTGCAGCTGTAATTGCAGTCAAAAGTGATCCTACTGTATTGACGTATTGACGCACGGTAAATGCTTAAGCACCCAATGAATGACTGATTTATTTTTCTTTAATTAAGCTTTGTGGCACAATAAAATAAAAACCTGGTTAATATGTTCATTTGGAACACACACATGCTTGTGTATCATTTAGTTATCCATCTGTAACAAGGGGGCCAATAATGCACATAGTGCACACACTGTAAGACATAAAACAGTGAGTAAGGCACCATTTCAACTAATTTACAGCATTATGACTGAAGTTAATAGGTGGCATTTCCAGCTCCTGGTTGTGTGTAGACAGCTTCGACATGAGCTAAAAAAAAGTGTTCAAATACAGAATACTCAAAAAGACCAATCCAGAGAGACCACATGACGACACTGAAGTAGTGCAATTATTCATGGTATGATTTTCTGGCCTGCAGAGGGGATTGGACCCAAAGGCACGTCTGTACGACCCACCTAATGCCTCGCTCACTTCCACCAGCCAGGAGATCATTGTTGCTGTTGGATTCCCTGGATGTAAGTATTTTTTTTATCAAATGCTTCTTATTCTCTTCTTGAGTGACAAAAACACTGTCAAATCTCCTCACCTTTTGTTTTTCTTTTTTACTTTTGCAGCTGGCAAATCCACTTTTTTTCAAACCCACATCATTCCCAAGGGATATGTGTATGTGAACAGGGTGAGTATAAAAGGGTTAATGCAACCTAAACACGCATGAGGCAGTGCGATATATTGTTTGGTGTGTTTTTTTTTTTTTTTTTCCCTTAATCCCAATATTTATTGAGACACACAAAGTTGTGAAAGCGGAATCTGCTCATAATCAGGGTTGTAAACTTTAAATGGGTTTAAAATGATTCTAGTCACACACATGATTCTTTTCAGAAGTCCACTGAAAACCTGTTTATTTAAAAAGGTACATACATCATGTCAGCTTGGATGTGACTACAGTATTTAATAAAAAAATGATATAAATATAATGCAAAGTTTTAAGTCCACGTTTTAGCACAGTGTAATAGTTTTGTGTGTGTGTGTGTGTGTAAAGCTCAGGAATAAAAAGCTCTAATGCCTCCACTAAATAGGATTGTACTGATTTTCCTTATGTGCCTAAAAATTGAATATTTGGAATATAATCTTAAATTAATCTTAAATATTGAGAACCTGTGAATGGCTGTCAGGAGTGGAGCTTCTTTCTAGATGATGTTGTTGTTGTTGTGGTGGTGGTGGTGGTGGTGGTGGTTGTTGTTGCTAGGACACACTGGGGTCATGGCAGCACTGCGTCTCTGCATGTGAACGCGCTCTGAAGGAAGGCCGAAGTGTAGCTGTGGACAACACTAATCCTGACCTAGAGTCTCGAAAGCGGTGCTTATTTTGATTTCTTTACTGATCAGTGGTCTTTTTAAACTATTCTCTAGCCTAATATTCTCCTAGCTCATGGCAACAGCGAAGGTCTCCCCAACTCTAACCTGAAACTTCCCTTCACAGGTATGTGGATGTCGGTAAGAGTGCTGGAGTTCCCTGCCGATGCTTTAACTTCACTGCCTCTTTGGAGCAAGCCAAGCACAATAACAGGGTGGGCGTGGTCATATCGGTCATACCGGTCATATCGGTCCTGTGTCATTGCTGCTTGGTACCGATGGACATCTGGCTATATACTTAAGTCCAGGACTTCAACTGAGTCTAACACATGCACTCATTTTTCACTTTCTCAGTTCCGAGAGATGGTTCCTTCAGCCACCAAGCATGCTCCTGTCAATGACATGGTCTTCCACAGCTACAGGTGAGTGAACGCTGCTGCTGCTGTAGTCAAACTTCTGTGTAGTAAATACAGTTCTGCCATTAACACTTTAGCCTAGGGATGTTCTAATCTGGCCCAACAAATGAATTTCGAATCCATTTTCTGAATCAAAATGGTCCCTAATTGAACTAAAAGATTAAAAATAAAAAGAGGTAGTCTCGGTTATTCCACTATGGAGCAATATAGAGCAATAAAATTCATTTCCTGCTCAAACTTTCAAGCTAAAGATCTCATTTATTTGAACTAAATAATTGTGGCGTTTCTCAGTAATGAGGGTCAATCACATGTAATGCAACTTACATTTTTATTTGTAAATAATTTTACAAACTATATTGTTTCCCCCCATTTAATTAGCTTTATAACGCAGTCCCGATTCAAATGGAGTGAGTAGTTGTGTAGGCCACTGTGTGTAGGGTAAAGACCAGTCTGTTCATCTGTAGTGTAGGTTTTAATACGCTTGTGCGTTCAGAATGCACCTTTCAGATAAATCAACATATTTAAGAGGAGTTGTTGACTAAACTGATTTTTTTTTGGTCTGGCCTACTTGACATTGGACTGAGTGTATTGTTGACCTGTTACCTAAAATAACTTTGACACCCCTGTGTGTGTGTGTGTGTGTGTGTGTGTGTGTGTGTGTGTGTGTGTGTAGGAAGAAATTTGTGGCTCCTACTCTATCAGAGGGCTTCTCTGCAATCCTGCAGATTCACTTTGTTCCCAGTTTAACTGACAGTCGGTCTGAGGCGCTTTTCAGGCAGTTCTCAGAGGGCTGAACAGAGAATCTTACCACGGGACGTGAGAAGTGGAAAAAAAAAACCTGACTAGTCTTATAAATTGAGTTCTCGAGTTCTGCTGCGAGTTCTCTACTGATGTGTGTCTGCCTCATTCCCTCATTTATCTTTGTCTTTATCTTTATTTTGATAAATCTACATCATCACAGAATCTCTGCTGACAAAATATTGAGTGCTGAGTTTATGAGGTATTGCAAAATAAAGAGACACAATGACCCTTGGTTTACATTGGTTGAAGCAAATTTGATATCTTTTATTAAAAAAGTAATGAAATAGAAAAACATTAAAACATGAAACGTTGACTCATGATTTTCTCATTTTCCTCTGATTTAGTGTTTTACTACTTAAGAGTATTTCTTTAAACGGATTGATTTTACAATTTTCATTTATTGTACAATACACCGATTTGTGAGAATGTGTATTTGCTTGCAGTGTTAATTTAATAGAACAAAGGCTACACTATGTGATAAGCGTCAATTATGCCTTTTTCCTTTCAGTGCACTTGTGATGACCACAGCTAGAACACTTGCCACTATGGCTACAGCACAGACTGAGACGATGATAGCGGTCAGATTCAGGCCTGGATTTGAAATGGCCGGGGGTCTGGGACTGGGACTGGGACTGGGACTTGAGACAATCTTGGTTGCTCGAGCAATGTTTGAAACCTCAGACTTTTCTGCCTGTTGGTCCATTGACTGAAGAGCAAAGAAAAGCGTGGTGTCATGTGTAACTGTAATATTGGGCTGGAAAGAGTGGTGTTCAGCTGAGCCTGACTCTTGGGGCTGAAGTGCTGAAGTGTTGAGCACATTAGCGCTGCTGAAGTTGTTTTGAAGCGTCTCCAAATCTTCACTCCATCTGATTTCATAGGATTGCGCTTAAAAGAAAAAGCAATAAGAATATTAGAGATTTTATTTACACTGAGTAAATTCTCTGAGGCTAGGATCGATAGTGAATGGGATAACTATTTTGAAATGTGCAGTAGGTGTGGAAATGTGAATAAATCAATCACAAAATGATAGGAATACAATAGGAATTGTGAATATGATACATTCACAATTTTCAGTGTGTAATTAAATCTATTTACAACTACTTGTTTAAGTAGTTACCATACAAATTATATTTAGCACTGCACTTCGAGTTCAAGGGTTAAAAATATTCTAGCAGTTTCCTTAAGCAAATCATTTGGGTAATGTGGATTTCTTCTCATCATGTGTGTATATTCATATACAGTGAAACAAAATGCACTATCAAGCAACAGCACAATGCAAAAGTCTACAATAAAATGCAGAATCTGCAGCACGATGCAGTAGGTACACTGAACAGTGTATTACGCAGAACAACAGGAACAACTGCACTAATTTTCATAAACAGCAGCAAAGACGTGTAGAAACAGAAGTGTGCAAAATATACAGCTGTAAACTGTCTTGATAGCATTCATTCATCTTCAGTAACGTCTTTATCCTGGTCAGGGATGCAGTGAATCCGGAGACTATACTGGGAAACACTGGGAGTGAGATGGGAACACACCCTGGATGGGATGAAAGTCCATCACAGGGCATCACAAGCAATTTAGCATAGCGTAGCCAATCCACCTACAGGTGACGCCACATAGACTGTAACGGTATTTTGTTGTAACTAGGGAGGAATACAATTCACTGGGACTTGAGGAGAAGAAATGCCACAGACTAAGCCTAATAATAAACACAATTTTTTTTTATTTTTGTTTATGAAAGAAGTCCGTTGTCAGCACTTTCACTACGTCTCTTGCCACAGAAGAGTCTTCAGGCTAGAGGACTTTGATCTTTTTGATTTCTCAGGAACATGACATGTGTTTGTCTTATAAACTTCGAGAGAAAAAGGCGAGGTGAACTACATCAAACGAAAATATAAATGATGACAATGTTCATATATAAAGTAAAACAGAAGAAACTTCATTGTTTGTACCAGTATCAAATATGTTTAGCTGTATGACTATTTTTAAAAGATATTGCTATACTGTCAGAGGTGTTCAATATTAAAGATTTTATTCTCTACCAGAGGAAACATGTACAAGACTCACCTGTTCCATAATCATAATCCTCACCAGGAGCCGTCCAGTTGAGAAGCACCGTGTCCTCCTGGATTTCCGCAGTCAGATCTGTGATCTTGTTTGGAGGGAAGTTTAAAGTTGCATCTTTTTCCACCACAAAACTTTCCCCAGTTACTGCTCTGGTGAAGCTGCCCACATCTACTGGCTGCACATTTACTGGGGGCTTAGGAGGGTTTAATTCCACTTTACCTGGATAGAGGATGTAAATGCTGGTTATTGCTGTAACTGAGGAGAGAATAAACACACACTCAGACAGCTGAAAATCAGCCATGTCTTTGCTGGTCCCCACAGAGCCCCAACACCACCCTCGCTTTCTCCAACACCATCCCCAACACCACCCTCGCTTTCTCCAACACCATCCCCAACACCATCCTCACTTTCTCCAACACCATCCCCAACACCACCCTCTCTTTCTCCAACACCATCCCCAACACCACCCTCACTTTCTCCAACACCATCCCCAACACCACCCTCTCTTTCTCCAACACCATCCCCAACACCATCCTCACTACCATTATACAATTATACACTAAATTGCCCACCCCCTATTTCTATTAGCCTAACCCTAACCCTATGTTATATTTATGCAGATGAAGATATAAAAAAGCAAGAAAAAAAAAAAAACACCTTGTCTACGAATCACCTGTATGTGTAAATTTGATGGTGTAGCTGATGTTCGTCCTCAAATCTCAAAAGAAACGAAATCTTTTTTTTTAAATAGTGAAGTTTCACAACTGCTTTAATGAACTACTTTGTCAAATTTATAAACTTAAACTTTTAAACGTGGACGTGTCAATATCGTTCCATTCTGTTTTAATGGCCAGATGATCGAGTGGCTGTGAAGAAACTATTTTAGGTTCTGTGCCAGCTGGGCTAAGCCCTTTCCCCTTGAGTGTTGAGTCTTATTTATGGAAAAATATATAAATAAGGCCCTTTTTGGAATCCACGTCATTTTTTAATATGTCATGTTGATCATTTTTACTTTTGTGGCACCAAGTGCAGCAGCAGCAGTTATAGCTAGAAATACACAGAACTGTATGAAGAAGCAAGACTGGGGCTGATTTCTTTCTCTGCCTGGACACAGCCAATCACTGACCGTTGTGTTAGATGGTTATATCTAGTGAATTTCCTTTCACTTTTGCGTGCATTGGGGCTGATTTTATTTAAGCCTGTTTGGCTGACACTTCTTTAACCTGTCATTTGAAGATAATATGCACATGAGCTACAGCAGATTGTCTAATGCGCACGAACAAGGTGTATTACTTTTTTGATAACTGATTGTTCGAAATGCCTTTGGAGGACAAACTAGAAGCAAATAGACTAATTAAACATTGTTCAGTCAATGTACAAATTACACAAAGGGACAGATGACAGAAATGTAAGTTTAGTCTTCCTGGTTTTCAAGAAAGAACTGACTATTGGCAAACACTAATTAAAAAATACATTGTCTTTCAACAAACGTGTTTCTATGTGCATGCATAATAGATTTATAAGACCTCATGCTACAAGTCTCAACTATAATGGTTTCATAAGAGGAACATGAAGTAACATGAAGGTTCCTAATGATCTGCAAACCTTGTGTTAAAAGAATTTTGGCCATTTTCCCCCAGTCTGTTAAGTTATATTTACCAAGTCGCTATAGCTCACTCCATTAAGTAAAACTGTTTAAAATCTTAACATTTTTATTTTTTAGGACGTG
>CM040988.1:504439-553490 GCA_022985145.1 Pangasius djambal | reverse complement strand
TGAGCTTCCAGTGCAAAGGTATAGAATACTCAGACATGGTGGCAGAGTGGAGGGAGGGTGGATGGAGTGCTGGACTCTACCCAGTTGAGGTGGGGAGCCAGGGGTTTCGTGGGCATGTCAACAACATGTCTGCTCAAGGATCTTGGATAAAAGGAGTGTGTCTGTCAGAAGAGGCAGAAAAGGCAAGCTTTTGGCTATGACTGAGAAGGAAGGAGAAAGGGTAGGTAGCAAGCAACACCTGAAGGAAACTTAGCTGCAAAGAATGGCAGGGAGACGTCCCTGTTCACTGCCCACCAGCAGGAGATGTTCCACCCTGCAGCTAACCAAGTGGGCACCAGTGCAAAAAGCCCAGAAGGACCGACACCAACCTGTGCAAGCTAATACAATTCTAGAAGCCCTGCCCCAGCTGAATAAATGCTCCACCTCCACCTGCATAATTTTACCTTCCAGTGGAAATCCATATAAATGTGCCACTGTTACTTACTTCATTCTCTTGTCAAGATGCCAAAATGTCGTGAAATTAAAATATAATGTATTTTTAGTTCCAAATTGCACCAAACAATGTAATGTTGCGAATTATAAATATACTTTACAACATTATTAATATGCTTACAACATTCCACTTACAACATTCCACCTTAACTTTGCAAAATATGACAGAAGAAAACCATACAAGAGCAGAATTAAGTTTTTACTCGTCACAGACTTCCTTCAATGGACAATGAGATCTACACTCCTGGGCAAAAATATGGGCCAAGCCCAAAATGGCAAATATGAAGCTTTTAACGGTTTTAAGAACAAATCATTGGTGAGGAAATGAGCAGGAATGAAGCAGATGCACTCCTGAGAGCTCCTGTGCCTCCACTCGCTCGTTTCCTTTCGCTGTTTGGGGAAAAGCTAGAAACAGCGAAATTCACTTCTACAGTCTTCTTGTACACAAAATCATCATAATGATTAAAATGTTTGATGTAAAATTCAAACTAACACGTGTCTGGGTGTACAAACTTTTCCAATAATATCTTCTGGGATGTTTTATTAAAAGATGAGTGATTATTTGGTTTTCTGCTGCACCTGATGCAGCTCATCAAGAGCCACAAGACTTAAACATTTACAGAAATCAGAGGGAAAAGCTCCCAAACTGAGCTCCTTTATCTCTCTGCTTCATTCCTGCTCATTTCCTGACCAGTGATTTGTTGTTAAGATCATTAAAAGATTAATATTTTGCCATTTTGGGCCATTTTTTTTGGCCAGGAGTGTGTGTGTTTGTGTGTGTATATATATATATACACACACACACACACACAGACGCACCTGTGTTATAGGTAGAATATATGAACTATATGAGTGTGGCTCTTGTAATGTTCTAATAATACTACATAAAGATACAAATATACAAATGCCAATAGCATCAGAAAAGTCTATATCACCATATTAACAATTAAATATATTAGTTCCTAAAGACATTAAAACATATACAATTAAATACCTTGATTTGCTTTATAAGTTCTTCATTCTCTGGCACAGCAGGGCTGATGGCTATAAGAATATCAGTGTACCCATTTCCATCCAGCCGGATTGATTTAACAGGTCTCAGTGCACTGAGAAACAGCAACACCAAAGTTAGCATATTTACCAAGACTGCAGAACTGAGAAAAGGGATTCTAGGGTGTGATATTTATATTCTGATATGCACCACCCTACTGATTCACGGTGCAGATCACAAACAGGATACTGTGGTTTTCACTTTCATGAACACATTCTGCTGCTATATCATATAAATTTCTTTTTAATATCTTTTAATATTCAGCAAGGTCCATAAAGACATGGTGTGCCAAGGTAGTTATGGAAGAACTCGAGTGGCCTGTATACCTGTAAAAAAAAAAAAAAGATTTTTGGGATTTGGGGATAAATATAATACACATGAATTGCATACCATTTACTCAAAATAATTATCAACTGCAGCATGTGATTTGGGGTCAAATCTACACCAGTTATCTAATTTTATTCAGTAAAAAACAAACTTCATAAAAGCCATTAACATTAACTTAACATGGTGCATATTATGAAGTACAAATTTTCAAGTAAAATCGACCTGCCAGGAAGCAGAGACAGCAACAACTGTAGTGAATGCCTTTATTAAAAAGAAATACTAGCAAGCACAAACAAAACCAAAACACAATATCAATATCAGAATGCAGAATCAGGCAAAGGGTCAGGTGATGTACAAACAGGCCTGAGAGTGTTAGCCCAAGGTGAGATTCAAACGGTCCATGAGATGCTCCGTGAGACAGTCACATGCTTGGGAGGTGAATTGTGCTCCTCAGTCACTTACAATATCTTCTGGCGAACCACAGTATAGGAACACATGATTAAACATAAGCTCAGCAGCTCTACAAGGCTGTGGGTAACTTGGGCAGTGGTATCAGACGGAGGGACTTGAAAAATCAAATATGACCAGGATCGCTGTTTTACCTTGCGAGGCAGGGAGGTATGAAATCCAGGGCAAGGTGGAGCCATGGGTGTTGTGGAGTGGGTAGAGGCATCAGCTTCCCTGCAGGCAGGGTTCTTGAAACCTTAGCTTGTGCACAGACTGTACAGGAAAAGATGAATTGCTGAATGTCCATTAGCATGTCCATTAGCAAGCCTTTTTTTTATGAATGCCTGGGTGCCCCGTAGCTGGTGGCATGTGAGCCCAAGTGATGAATCTGGGCTTGTACAAAAGTCTTCCCCTCAGAGCAGGTGCTAGGAGTGTGGAGGTGGTTGGCACTGTTTATTTCTTGGTCTAGATCCCCGGTTAGTGAACCTATGAAGCACGATTTTAGGAGAACAGGTTCCTGGTTTATTGCTAGTGGTGTGTTCGGGTCATTGTAGATCCTTAACTGTGTTGGGCCCTGGCCAGGCCTTTACCACTGTGACTTTGCATTGATCCATGAAAACCCCTCCAAGGTTAATGATATATCCCAATGAGGATGAGAATGAGAGCTAAGTGATGTGAAGTTCACTTTTTTTAACCTTTGACATAGAGCTAGAGTGTCTACAAGGGCATCTGGCATAAAAACTGCCAAATCAACTACGCAGCTGAAAGAGGAATAACAAGAGTAATGAAAGGAAAACAGGAAGCCTGTTTCTTATCTTTTCTTCCCGGTGTTTGAGTACCAGATTTCTTTCCTGGAAATTCCTTTCAACAGGTCTCTCTGTCTCTCTCTCTCTCTCTCTCTCTCTTACACACACACAGACACAGTGTGAGTTAGAGGATGCAGAGCCCTACTTAGAGCTCATTTCTATTATCTTAATATCAAATCTTGTATATGATATTTAGTACTACTACAGTGAATCACTGATCAAATACACATAAATAGAATTTCAATGTGCAAAACCAATTCTGACCATGTAGGCATCATTACTGTGTACAGTATTAGCATGTCTTACCACAGACATTTCAGTTAATTAATGAATGCCAATTAATGCTAGTTCGATTGTTGCTAAGCTAAACTTGGTGGTTAACGCTAGTTGCCTTCCTTTAGTGGGTTACCTTAGCAGCTAGGTTAGGGGAATTGACATAGCAAGCTCTCCTGGTGCATTGCTACTCAGGTTTACACTAAGGTTAAGAGTTAAGCATAGTTATACACCTACCTCAAAATAAATTGCTAATGAGCCACTGTAAAATAGTGAGCTAACAGTAATGTTTGTGACTAACTTAGTCGTATATGGCTAGTAAGCTACTGCTTCTTAGCCTACTGATGTAACTGATGTAATATTAGTTATAAAGCAGACATGCCTGTGTAAAAACTGCCAGTGTATAAGAGAGAGAGAGAGAGAAAGAGAGAGAGAGAGAGAGAGAGAGAGAGAGCGAGAGAGAGAAAGAGAGAGAGAGAGAGAAGGAAACATAAACAGTAAGATCCTGTTCACGAAAGAAGTTCAAGTATGGGGCCTAGTCATAAATACTAGTGAGCAAGCATGAATGGGCCCACCAGGCACAAGCCCAGGGACCCAAGGAGTCAGGGGGCCCTAATGGCAGAACCTCCACATAAAGTCATTTTTATTAAGTGCCCAGAGTCAAAGAGCCAAAAGTCCCCCTAAAGAACTGAAGAAATAGCCTACACAATAATTTTGAAGATGTCACAAGAAAAAAAAAACATCATTACACCTCGAAAGTGAGTGTTTTCTGTAGGATTTTGGGGGTTGAATCCTCTGCTGTTGATGCCCTTCAATATGGACCCTCCAACTCTGTGAGGAGCGATTCCTGCTCACGCCACTGCTCATATCTGACATGTTTCTGAATTGTCTTAGATGTGAGAGTGACTTACATCAAAAGCAGCAGAACGGTGTTGATTGTAAGCAACATACTTAAAATCTGTACTCCTTACTATGGTCGGAGTTCTAGATAGTGTGATATTGTTGTAGTAGATAGGGCGGGCCATTTCAACATTGCTTTTTCAGGTTTATCCGAGCCAAATAAAATACCAGATTTCCTTTCCTATAAATTCCTTTCAACAGCTCTCTCTCTCTCTCTCTCTCTCTCTCTCTCTCTCATGCACACACACACACACACACACACACACACACACACACACACACACACACACCTATACGGTGAGTCTGACCCTATATCGCCTATACCCTACCACGAGAACCTTATCTTACAGACCAAAAACACAACATTCAATCATTTTGCTGTGGGGAAAATTGTCCTTTACAACATGGTCCCAGTTCTCATAGCTCTGAGCTATATGTTGGGGCCTTGCTGACATTTCATTCTGCACCAGCATAATGAGCAAACAGTTCACTGCGTACAAGGCTCTTGATCATATACTTGATTGGAAACCTGATGAGGATGAAGGAGGCCTAGATGAAACTAAAGAAGTGGAAGAGAACACATCTGAAATGAATATGAGCCAAACCATAAATCAACTGATGAGAAAGAATCAGCTGATGATGAAGTGGACGTGGTGGAAGTTACATTCTTGTTAAAGAACAGTAATAACAATGCCACAATAACAATCACAGCCAATTGGGAAGTCAAAGGGTCTGCATTTCACAGTCTCAGTATGTGGAATTTATGTGCCTGGTAGACCCATTCGGTAAGGCAGTGGACAGAATTTAGACACCACCCCAAAATCTTGACACCTTAATTTGTTTGTTTAGGTCATTTCCCTGAAGCTTATCAAATATCGAGGCTTCTCTGTTTGCTCTGTGGAGTCTTAGCCCCTCCAGCTCAATCGCAGTGTCTGTAATGTGTTCATTCAGCCGCCTCAGCCCATGTCCCAGGCCAGACCACTGTCTTCCTGAGGTCTGCTGCGTGTAACGAACTAAGCTCAATAGGTTGACTTATCTCTGCCACCCTGAGACCCTCATAACAATAGTCCTGGTTTCTTACGTCATAGTCATATTTCCCATGCTTTCAGGTACCTCCTTTTATAATAATTTACAGTAATCCCCACAAATTTGAGTACAAACACCAAACGTGGGACACTGGATATATGAATCAGATAACCTTTCATGGGAAGTGGTGGAAATGACTCATATCTGCTTTTAGGCATTAAAGCAGGAGGCTTAACAAACTGAAAGGGAAAGCTGGGTTCCCTGGAATCAGTTTTGCAAAACAGGATGTGCACATTCTCTTTTTTTGTAAATTAATTTTACCACCAGCCACCGTCCTTCTGTATGGGAGGCATTTTGTGGCAAAAATAAGGTTAAAAATTAAACCTCAAAAATGAAAATGTAAACCCCCATCATTTGCCATTTCTGTGAACAAAGATGGTGCCAAAATGAAATAATGCCATTTGCATTTTCCATTTTTCCAACATTAGTGTCAAAAATAAAAATAAATGTAAAATATCATTTTGTTATTTCATTTTCTTCATCATATCTGTGTTTTGCAGTCATAATCATAACACTAACAAGAATAGGAATAGCCAAACTACACTGGCTTTTTATTTCCTTAACAAACTGCAGAATAAAAAGCCAACATTAAAATGAAAGTGCCTGTACAATGCATACTTTGTATTTTATTTTCATAACATTAGGCTACATTCCTCCATACAAAATGAGAATTCAACATCAAATGAAAAATGAAAAAATGCAATTCCAAGTTCAGCATGGACATGATCACTGATGCCGACTCCTGGACGTTTACTTTTCATTTCACCAATTTGCTAAGTAGCTATGGGCGTGGATAAAACCTAGGCCACGCCCACCCATTTGTGTTTCTACACCAAATGTCGAGTTAAACAATTGAACGATGTGGAGGAGGAGAGTCCAGCTTACAGCAGCATGCAGGAGATGGCTAGCAAATTACTACATTTAGCAGATTGTTAGGATGCATAACATGTAACTCTTCTGTTACATGAGGTGTTAGTTGGTATGTCCCACTACAATACTACTTTTCTTCACAAAAAGAGTAACAAACAAAACGCATTTTGTATGAAATTAAGAAATATGCACCCTAATTGATTAGTTTGTTAATGTAACTCTAATATGTGCCTTATTTATAGTTCTAGATCAGAATAATAAATATTGGATGCAATATCTATTAAATATATTACACTGAGAAAATAGATTTTTGTAAATAAAGCTGGTGTCTGATACTGTCTTAAATTGAATATTATTTCTACAAATCGACAAATCTGTGAGGTAGAGAAAGTTTAGCTCGAGCTCGCTTCCAGCTGCTAGCTTTGGGTTACGTTTTTGTCATATTTAAGTGTGTTAATAAAGAGACTTGTGGCACTTGCTTTCACTTCATTATCTGAAAACAAATCCCACTACACTAGCTAAAGCTATTAACACTAAAACTTTGTGCTGTTTTATATATATATGAGGAGAATAGTCAATTACTTATAAATAAACAGGGCTGTTTATTGCTATAATCCACATATGTAGACGCTTAGGACCCCAGGACCATTTTTAAAATATACATGCAAAAATGCACTCTACTATCACTTGAAGAAAAGCTTTAAGTTTTAGTGTCAAGTCAAGTTCCACAGTCTCAGAGAACTCGATTTCCCAGAACACACCGTGGTCTACAAGTATGGCTGCCATGGACCTCACCTCACCTCACCTCACCTCACAGTCACCTGACTTTTAATCACACACACCTGAGAACAATCACACTATAAGGGCCTCAGGTTCACGCACTCATTTGTGAAGTAACATGCAGTGTGTTTATAAATGACTGAGAGCTATTTATCTGGTTTTCCCTTTCTGATATCTCCCTGTGTGTATGGTTTGCACAGTGCCTGAACTGGTGCCTGTTTTTGGATTATGATCTTACCTGCTGATTTGGATTTGTTTGCTAGTACACTGTAAAAACTCTGTATAAACTCTCACTGCATTTGCATCCGTTTCCGCCCAGCGCATATGACAATGAGACGGTCACAGGTGGTGCCCTTACAGAACTGATTTTAGGGACTATGGGGGCAAGAACCTGCAGGGCGTTTTTTCATCTTTATTACCATTATGTCACATTTAGAAAGATATGCCTTTAGAACGAGTCAGAAATCCACAGAAAGTCATACAGAATGTAAACTTGTAAACGTATCTTGTTTAGATCGTAAAGAATCTGCATCATTAAGGAATCTCTGCTGCTTTTTAGAGTTTATTTTGATATTCCAAATAAGGAATCTTTGGCTATTGGTTTACAGTGGAACAATTTTTATACTTATTATTAAATAATTTAAAAACCCCATTAATACAGTAAAATTAACTCGTTTTCTTTCGTTTGTGTGATTTACAGTGTTTTACTGCTTGAGATTTCTTTAGAACGTGTACTAGTTTGCACAATAAATATGAGATAATTAGCAACGCAGAGCATAAAACATGAAAATAACATCAGAGTAAATAATACTGGCATTGCAGAGTTTCAGAAACAAAATGGGAAAAAATAAGTACACCCCATAATTCAGTAACATGTAGAACCACATTTAGCAACAATAACTTGAAGTAAAGGTTTTCTGTAGGAGTTTATCAGTTTCTCACATTGTTCTGGAGAAATTTTGACCCACTCTTCTTTACAACTTTGCTTCAGTTGATTGATGCTTGAGGGAATTCGTTTATGCACAGCTCTGTTAAGATCCCACCTCAGCATCTCAATGGGGTTGAGGTCTGGACTTTGACTTCCAACACCGTGATTTTTTTCTTCTTTAGCCATTCAGATGCTGATTTGATGGTGTGCCTGGGATCATTGTCCTGTTGTATGACCCAGTTTCAGCCCAGCTGGTTTCTGAATGTCGGTTTACTTTTTGGGGAAAA
Source organism: Pangasius djambal (assembly GCA_022985145.1). Taxonomy (NCBI): domain Eukaryota; kingdom Metazoa; phylum Chordata; class Actinopteri; order Siluriformes; family Pangasiidae; genus Pangasius; species Pangasius djambal. Next base: position 545,243 of record CM040988.1, on the reverse strand, counting down.
ATGACTACATATTGAAAGGTGTTGTGTCTTTTTGTTGAAGTTCTTTGTTTATGGACGTTGGTGAGGCCCTGATAAATAAAATGTAGGATTGAAGGAGGGTGTACTTTCTTTTTCCTATGACTGTATTTTGTTACACCTTTCAAAGTTAGGCTTAGGATCTTTGTCCTGCTGGAAGGGCCAGTTGCAACCATGTTTTAACTTTCTGGCTGATGTCTTGAGAAAGTGTTTTAGTATTTCTAGATAATCCTCCTTCATCATCATGTTATCTGTTTTTAAGTGCACCGTCCCTTTCTCAGTAACTGAAAAATATTTTCACTTATAATAACAAATTACTGAACAAAACAAAACCACAAAAATATACCGTAGTCTTGATTCTATTTATTAGATGTCTTACTACCATTAGAGGCCATCTCAGTGGCACAGGAGTAGTACTGCTGCCTCACACCTCAAGGGTTCCCCATGAACTCCACATGGATGTCCTCCAAACTCCCACCTACATGCTGGTAGTTGAAATCTTTCATTCATCTTCAGTAAATGATTTATCCTGATCAGGGTAGAGAGGTGGGAGTACACCCCAGTTGGGAAACCGGTCCATTGCAGGGCACCATGCACACACATTCACACCTATGATCATGATTTAGAGAAGCCAATCCATCTACCTGAATGTTTTTAGGAGGTGGGAGGAAACCCATGCAGAGACCATGTGAAGCACCACACAGACAGTAACCTGAGCTCAGGATTGAACCAGGGACCCTGAAGCTTCGAGGTGGATTGGTTACTCTAGATTGCCCCTTGGTGTGAATGTGTGTGAATGGTTCTCAGAGGTTCTCAGAGTCCCATCAGGGTGCATTTTGACCCTGACTAGGATAAAGTGGTTACTGAAGTAGAATGAACTATTACTCTGATCAGTTACTATCATAGTATTTGTGTTACAGTGTTTGCCTGATTTTTTTGTAGGAAGGAATTATTTTGGGAACGATATAATTTTCTGACCCATTCTTTTGAAATAAAGATAAAATCTGCTACATTGTGAGCATGTTCTACAGGTTTTAGCAGCCAGTTTTGCATTGGGAGGCTATTGTTAAGGGAATTAATACATTCTCATGCTTCCTGAAACATCAAGAACAAGGCAGACGACCCGACGTCCCCTCTGTTTGAGTTTGAATGTTGGAGCTGGTGGTGCGGATGTCTGTGGCTTTAGATTGCGAAGCGAATCTTTGTCTACTGAGTCCTGAAAGATTACTGTACGTGTTGCTTTCCTTGAACACTTTTCATTCTGCTCATTGGGGGCTTCTTTGTTGTGTTCATCTTCTTGACAAAACGCTCTTACCTACAAAAATAATCACAGCACATATGACAAAGGCATCAAGCAACAAAAAAAAAAAGTCATTCCTCTCAACGTTTTTAAGAAATCACTCAAATCAAAGTGATGATTACGTACTACATCCCTGCTCATGTTAGTGCTCATAGCTCCACTACTATTTGGGCTTTTGTTAAAAATTGATTTGAAACTATTTTAACAGCTGCTTTACTCACAGAATCTAAGCTTTGCATGTACATTATTGAGGCATTTCTCTTTTGCACTGCATCTGGAATGAATTCACAGCTGGATGTGGGTTTGCCAGCTGCATCAGTCGGGCAAGGTCGAGCACTCTGATTAATAATTTCATACCACTGGCCAGAAATTTTATCAGTACACCTGAAAAGTTCATTCATTCATTCATTCCCCATCAGTAGCTGCTTTATCCAGATCAGGGCCACAGTGTGAAAAGGAAATGTAGCACATGAGTGACAAATATTAGTATAAAGTCCATTAACATTCAATAATTTATGATTATCTAAAGAAAGGTGATGATAAAAACCTTTTTGGTAGAATCTGAGCAGAATCATAGAAGGGCTCTTTCTTATTATATTCATCAAATACCCCCCATCTGAAAAACCCTTCCTGAAAGTAAACAGAGAAATGTCACTCAGCATTCATCAGTCAGTGCAATACCTGCTGTCTTTCAGTTATGAACCCAATTATGTTTAAAAATGAAAATGAATGATGGGTGGTGAAATGAACGTATTCAGCCTCACTTCCACAGCCTTTGGTTTGCGTATCGATCATCACCAAATGAAGGATGAGGGCCGTCAAGTTCTGCCCTAAAAATAAAATGTAAATGACATTTTCTGCAGGTTTCTACATACTGCCTCTTTACAACCCCTATACATTCAAACGAAACTGAATGAAGAACACAGTGTGGTCTAAAGCTTCGATCAGATAGTCTGAGCCACTGATAAGCATTTCCTGTAGAGATAGTGGGAATAGAAAATGTAGCTGTATTAGAGATATAATTGAATATAATTGAATATGAATTCATTATTTCGGTTGAGCAGATAACGCGTCTTACACAAATATGAATACAAGAACAATAACACAAACAATAACAATACATTTATTTTAGTGGAAAGCTATCCAAAAAGCTTCAAAATATGTGTCGATCCTGCAAGATGAAACAAAAAAAGATGTTTCTTACTGTGATTTTGAGTTAAAGGCCAGTTTGCGGAAGCTTGTAGGGAGGGTTGCCAGGTTTCAGCAAAATTTTAAAAAGACTTAAATCACAAAAAAATTTAAACCAGCACGAAATGTTCAGACCTAGGAAAATGTAAATATCGTTTTCTTTTTTTTTTGTGTGCATATTTCTAATTTCTTACCATCACTGTGCAATATACAGACATTTAACATTGCAAAAGATCTGGCAACCTGCTCACAGAACTTAAAACGTATGGAAATGAACTACATGCCACTGGAAAGGAGAAATCTTCATCCTGATGGTGTGAAGGTGCTGCACAGGATGACAGGAAAGACAATAAACTACTCCTGCAGTGAGGCGTGAGGAATGATGGGTAATAAGTGTGCCTTAATTCAGTACACTATGATGTATGAACTTAAATAATAATTTATTTCTTATAGAAGGAAGTCCTATTTGCCCATGACACACCAGAAAGTAAACTTTTGCACTTTTACAAAATACTCTACTTTCTTTTTATGAAGAATGCAGACAAAAGGAAGCAGTGAGTAGATTGTAAAGCAGACTTCTGGCAAGACGGCGCACTGAGAAGTCACAACTGTTACGTGCTCCCATATTCAAATCCCGAGTTGGTTCAGTTTGACAGGTTATATTCCATCTTCACCTAATTCCGTAAGTTAAACAATACCCCTAGCTGTGGAGAGCATGACTAATGTGGAGGATCATTGTTACGCACTGGACATAACCGTAGGTTCAAGCAAAAGGGAACGAGGTGCTGACTCTGACCCACCCACACCGTGTAAACCCCAGAAAGGTAAAAAACCCAAAAAGCCGGTAGAGAATGAGGAAAATGAAGTGTCCAATTCGGCTATACTGGATGCGATCTAAGCACTTGGAACCGAGGTAGATGTTCAGCATGAACATAGTGCGATGATTGCTAGTGTTGCCAAATCCGTGCAGATAAATGCACAGGAGTTAAAAGAATGCAAAGACAAAATCAAAATGATGGAGAAGCAAATTGAAACACTCACTGAAGTCAATATTGATCTGAAAGTTCGTGTGTCGGAAGAGGAACGGTGTAAAAGAAGGTGGTGTCTTCGCATAAAAGGTCTGAAGGAGAACCCCAGTGAGCGTATAAGAGAGGATGTGATTCAGCTTCTTGGTAAGATAACGCCGGAGTTTGCTGCTAACATGTCGGAGGCTGTGGACGTCGTGCATCGGGTGGGAAGGAAGGAGGCCAGCCGTCGCAGAGAGGTGATCATTCTCTTCGCCCGCACGATGGTCCGCGATGAAATATGGAAACGAACCAAGACGTCTTCGGTATGCAAGGAAGCTGGCATTCGCTTTGCGGAGGATTTGACGAAGGAAGATAGATTTTTAAGACGTGAGTTATGGCCAAGAATCGAACAAGCCAGAAAGGAAGGCAAAGCAGCTGGCTTTAGAGGCCCATTTGGGTACTTCGAGGGTAAACGTATTTCTTGAGAGGGTATTGACTGTTTCTCGTTGATATGAGGTGAAGTGGACTGAAAAGGAAACGGGACTTTGTTTTCTAGCCCACAAACTTTACATTTTTGTCTGTGTTGCAACAGACCGCACTCTTAGTTTGGTTAATTTCAATTTATAGCTCTGTTTAATCGTTCATGTTCACGTTAAAACCTAACATCTCGTTTTCGTCCTTGAATTGTAGGGGTTTAAAGGACTCTGTTTTTTATTTTTACAAAAGTCAAAAATCACACTGTTTGTTTTTACAAGAAACTCCTTCAGAGTCGGCAGATGCTGCTTTTTGGAAAAAGTGTTATTCAGTCCTGGGACGAGTCGGTCTGCAGGTGTCGCGGTATGTATGAATAGATGTCCAGGTAAAATTATTACTCACAAGGCTGATGTAGATGGCCATTGGCTCGCGGTAGTCTTACAATTAGATGAAATATTTTTCCTTATGGTTAATGTGTACGGATATAATGTCCGCACCCAGAATAAGGATCTTCTGGAGATAGTAACAGATGTCATAAATGACCTCAAAGCTAGATATCCTACAGAATATGTTTTAATTGGTGGTGATTTTAACATGACACCAGACGAATACATGGATATCATTCAAGATTTCTGTTTATCAAATTCATTAAGTGATATATGGAGGAAAATAAACCCCACTTCCAGACAATTTTCATGGTTCAAACCAAATGCCACTTCAAAGTCGAGAATCGATTATTGGCTAGGATCTGATGCTCTTTCAAATCATGCAACGAAATGTAGTATTTCAGGGGCCCCCTTAACAGATCATTGTGTGATCGATTTAATTTTAGAACAAAGAAAGAAATCTTCTAATACTAAAGGTTATTGGAAATTTAATGCAGATTTACTAAATCATAATGACTTTTGTGCTAATATTAAAAAAATAAAAGCTGAATTTAAAGTAAAAAGAATGCCGAGTGGTATTAAATGGGAGTACTTAAAACATAAACTGAGAGAGTATTCAATTACATTTAGCAAAAATCTGATAAAAAAAAAGGAACGAGAAAAAGAACTTCAATTGATTCAAGAAATTAATAAATGTTGTTGTGAATCTAATACGTCAGATGAAGAGAGTCAAAAATGTATTAAGCTACATTCCATTTTAGACGAGTTATATATTAAAAAGGCCAAAGGGGCGTATGTGAGATCCAGGGCTAAGTGGCTGGAAGAGGGGGGAAATAGTTCATATTTTATTAATTTGGAAAAAAGACGTCAAGAAAGGAATTCAATTAATAGTTTAATTGTGAATCAAGTAGAACATTCAGATCATAACACAATAGCAAATGAGGTGTTTAAATTTGACTCTAAACTGTATTCGTCATCGTTTTCCCCTAGTAATTCTAATTCTTTTTTTCAGCTGATAAAAAAAAAAGTTTGTGAATCAGACATAACCTTGCGAGAACTAGACCTAAATCACCAGGCCTGATGGTTTAACCATAGATTTGTATAAATGTTTTTGGGATGGCCTAAAGTATATTGTGTCGGAAGCTTTACATGATTGTATAAGGAATAACGAATTATTACCAACTATGAAACAAGGCCTTATAACTCTGATACCAAAACCAGGTAAAGATAAGAGATTATTGGATAGCTTGCGCCCCATAACACTTCTAAATACAGATTACAAAGTGTTTACTAAGACTCTGGCTTCTAGATTGAATATCACAAACGATCAGTGTGACACAATCAGGATTTTTAAAGGATAAAATCAATTCATAATAATATTAGCTTAATTTTTGATTTGATTGAATATGGTCATCTAATTGAAGACGATGGGTTCATTTTATTTTTGGATTTCTATAAGGCCTTCGACATGGTGGAACACTCTTTTATTTTTCAAACTCTGGTTTCGGTCCAAAATGTATAGATATTGTTAGAATGTTATATAAAGATATAAACAGCTCTGTAGCTCTTACTCAAGGTTCATGCTCATGATTCTCGGTCAAAAGAGGTATTAGGCAAGGTTGTGGCTGTTCAGCTTTACTTTTCATCATGGTCGCAGAAATGTTGCCTATTTTAATCAAAATGGGCATCAACTTAAAAGGGAATCACTTTATTATCAGTCAGTTTGCAGATGACACGACTCTTTTTCTAAGAAATGAACAGCAAATTGCCTTCGCACTCCAGTCTACAATGGGTTTTTTCAGAAGCTTCAGGTTTATGGTTGAATAAGTCCAAATGCGAGCCATTCATGATCACCCTAATATATCACTGTACAATATCCCTGTTAAAAATGAAATTAAATACTTAGGTATCTGGTTATCTAAGAAAATAGATAATTTAGAAAGTTTAAATATTGATAAAAATCTAGTGAAATGTAGATTAATAATGAACAATAGGTTACAGAGAGACGTAACGATCTTTGGTAGAATTTTACTATTAAGTAGAAAGTAGAAAGTCTTTCTAGATTCATCTCTCCATGTTTTTCCTTAGCGGTGTCTGCTAAAAAGATAAAGGCGATAAATAAGTACAATTTTGATTTCATATGGAAATTGAGAAGTCATTATATACGTAAGAGCGACATGATTAATGATTATGAAGAGGCTGGTCTTAAAACAATTGACTCTGATATTATGAATGGGGTCATCAAACTTAAATGGTTGCAGTCTTTCATTAATAATCAGTCTTCATTTCGGTTTGAAATTCCTACAACAATATTTAAAAAATGTGGTGGTATTAGTTTTTTGTTTCCAAACTCCCTGTAAAACTTTCTGCTTTTCATCAACAAGTACTGTTATATCAGAAACTGATCTTTAAACACAGTTTTAGCCCACATAACATGTCTATCTGGAATAACAGGTGTATTTTGGTGAATCTGTGTTTACTGATGATTGGTGGAAGAAAGGCATATGATCACTAGCACATATGATGGACAACTTGGGGTGTATATTGAGTTATGATGCTATTCAGGGTAAATACAATGTACATTGCTCCTCTAAAATGTATGGTGAAATAATTAAGAGTATTAATTAAGGAACAGGTAAAATATTTAACACTAAATCCCAAAACACCTGATCTTATGATAGAAAATATTCACTTTGCTGATAAAAATGTTGTAACAGATTTTTGAGGAATTGTCTGTCACAGCGTTGTTTTCCAGGACCGGTAAAGAGATCTTACATATTTATGATATCATTATGATAAGAAAAGAGCGTCTGAAATTAGAACTAATTTTCTTACATTTCCTGTCAGCCCTAAATGTAAAGAGGTGCACTTTAAAATAATGAATCACATTTAAACTGCAAAAGAATTTTTGAGAGTAAGATTTAATATCGGGGACAGAAATATATGCCAATTATGCAAATTAGAGATAGAAACAGTTGGACACTTGTTTTTTCAGTGTAATTTGGTACAAACACTCAGGAATGACGCATTCAGCTGGATACAGCAAAGGATACCTGCAGGACTGACCCTCTCATGGGAAACTGTTAAGTTTGGTTTATCATTTAAGGATAAAAAGACGTCTTATGTAATAAATAATTTGTTGCTTTTACATTCATAAATGTAAATTTTTCAAAACTCCCCCACAATTAGTGGTTTTTAAAGAGGAAATTATAATAAATTTGGAGACGTTAAGAAGGATGGAAAGTTCCAGAGCAAGGTATTTGAGTACTTTATTAGAGGATTTTGGCTTCATAATGTGAGAGCCTCCTATTCCCCTACATTTTCTTTGTGTTTGTATATAATTTTTTTCTTTCTCCCTAATATTTTACATTTATTTTGTGATATGGTGTAAAGAGTGTGAATCAAAATTGTGTATATTCTCAGTCGTGATGTGTAAATCTGCTAGTTATGAATGCCTTTCTGTGTTATTGTTCAAAGCATTGAATGAAAAAAAAAAGATTGTAAAGCGAGCTATTCCACGGAAGATCACCAGGTGGCGGTAATTCACAAAAAAATGGTTTTCCAACCGCTGATAAAACCAACGAAGATGAAGATGAAGCGGAAGCGGAAGCGGAAGGGGCGGTTCCCTGCTGTTGTGTTTTGGACGGAAGCTGTTAAGCTGTTAAGCTAGCGAGCTAGCGTGCGAGCTAGTTAATTACTGCATGTACAGTGTAAGTAAAATAACAACGCGTGCATTTTAAAACTGTTTGTATTTCTTTATATATATATATATAGCCTTAACTTTTGCTCTGAAACAATGTTGGGCTAATTTTAAATATTTAGGGCTTTGAAATTTGCTTTTAAACTACAAGCAGGTGCTAATAGAGAAGGAGCAGCTTAGCCATGTTACAGTGTCCAGGTGTTCAGGTCCAGGTGTTCAGGTCCAGGTGTTCAGGTCCAGGTGTTCAGGTCCAGGTTTCTCTCTGTACAGCAGCTTCAGGGTGGAAACTAATACCTTCGTACACCTCCTTCTTTACTCTCACTGTATATGAACCTGTTATTTCTGCATGTTTCTCCTTTCAGTGCATACCACTGATATGTTTTTAAGGCATGATCAAATGTCCTTTCAGCTGCATAAAACCTACCTAGCAAAAAAAAAATGTTTGATTTATAGAATTTGGCCTCATAATTTTAAAGAAAGTGATACACACACGGATCGGCCATAACATTAAACCCCCTGACAGGTGAAGTGAGTAACTGATTATCTCGTTACAGTGGCACCTGTAAAGGTGAGGGATTATTAGGCTGCAAGTGAACAGTCAGGTCTCGAAGCTGATGTGTTGGAAGCAGGAAAAATGGGCGAGTGTAAGGATCTGAGAGACTTTGACAAGACTGTGATGTCTAGACGACTGGGTCAGAGCTTCTCCAGAACAGCAGGTGATGTGGGGTGTTCCCGGTGCGCAGGGGTCAGTACCTACCAAAACTGGTCCAAGGAAGAACAAGTGGTGAACCAGTGACAGGGTGATGGACGCCCAGGGCTCACTGATGCGTGTGGGGAGTGAAGGTCCGTCTGGTCCGATCCCACAGAAGAGCTGCTGTAGCACAAACTGCTGAAGAAGTGAATGCTGCGTTGGAAAGTGTGGTGCTTTATAGCGGCTGTAGCTCACGCTTTCTTTTTCTCGTATCATACTCGCACTACACACAGTGAACACGTTAACCGTTCTGAGAGGACAAAGAATAAATGACAGAAATGCCTGTTTATATTTAATAACTGACCAACTGTAATTTATTATTTTACTGTTTTTTTTTAATTGTTGGGAAAAATGGCGTGTGCAGTGTACTGTTCTTATCTGATGTTAGTAATGAGACAAAGTGATTGAACTTCTGGATAAATACTGACATTTTGTTTTTGGGCCTAATCATCATTGCTCCTGTACTAGATGAGTTCAGTGTCTGGAACGTTTTGCAAGGATAAATCCAGCCTAATGCCTGTGTAATACATTTCATTCCTGCAGAAACTGGAACAGGTCCAATAATGATGGCAGACGACATTCTGTTCGAGTTTCTTCACATGGAGATGGTGTCTCACATTTACACAGAGCAGGTGACTCGGGAAAATGTAGAAAAGGTACAGTTTATTAGCTGACTCTTCACTCTTGCACCAGGGCTTGGGAACCGGTTCCTGATCAGAAGGAAGCCTGTGTGACATTTCTATTCAGCCGCCTCCAGTTTTTTTGTGAATTCAGAAATGATGAGTGAGACAGTAGAAAACTCATCGAAATACAGCGTTTTTATTTTTATTTTGCAAGATGAAGGATTTAAAGGATTTCTTCAGAAATGAAATGTAGGTGTAACAGCAATCCAAGACATAAAGAAAAAAACAAAAGAAAAATAGTTTGTGTCTTTTGGCCTCCACATCTGATGCACACAGTCCTACCTCTGAACTGCCATGGTTTCGATTTTCTTCATTATTAATACAGCAGAACATATTTAACGCTTTGTGTTGCTTGTGGTAATGAAAGTAAAATTCATTTGTGAAACAATAAAACATAGCATGCTTTTTTTATTTTTATTTTAAACGATACTATAAATAGTATAATAAAGTAATTGAGGTGTGGCTCAGGTTTCCTGTTATTACTTCCTTACTTTTTATTTTATTTATTTATTTGTTTGTTTGTTATTTTTAAAGGAGAGAGTGACGTGTGTGTCTGTGTTGGAGGGAATGGGCTTCAGAGTGGGACAGGGTCTAATCGAGAGGTAAAACACTTACATGCACATTTTCTGTAGTCATTAAAAAAGTTAGCAAATTAAAATGCATTTTGTCCAGCAGGTGGCGCCATGACATAAGAATGAGACTCGGCCAACACGGCGCTCCCGCTTCTCCATTAGCTTAGAGCTCGTTTATGTGGAATAAATTGTATAATAATCCTAAGAATCTTTGCATGGTGCTGTTTTCCGTCTCAGCTCAGCTTTGCACGTGTGCCATTAGACAGATGATGTATCTGGAGAAGTACATCATTATTTTCTGTGCTGAAATGATCTTTGACTGTCTGTTGAAAAGGTTTACAAAAGACTGTCCCGCCTTTAAAGACGACCTGGACATTATGAAGTTCCTCTGTAAAGACTTCTGGAGCGGCATCTTCAGAAAACAAATCGACAACCTGAGGACCAACCATCAGGTCCGACGTGTAACTGGATAAGGAAGTAAACACACACTGTACGTGGGACTTTCTTTAAAGCTAACCGTGGTTTGTGTGGGTCTACAGGGAACGTACGTCCTACAGGACAACAAGTTTCCTCTGCTGACTCAAGTTTCCTGCAGAAAGCAGCAGCAGCTTGAAGAATCCTCTAAAGTGAGTCTACAGGTGTAGCATATAATCTCCAAAATGTTGTGGTCTTTAGCTGGAAAGACGAGATGATCAATAAACCGAATGGTGCATTTAAAAGTGTATGTATATATATGTGTGTGTGTGTGTGTGTGTGTGTGTGTGTGTATGGTTTGTAGTATTTGGCCTACACGTGTGGTTTAATTAGAGGAGCGTTATCTAACCTGGGCTTGGAGAGCGTGGTGACGGCTGAGGTTTCGTTAATGCCATCATGTGAGTATCAGCTTGTACTTGTAGGAAACTGGGGCTAATAAATATATAATCATTCAAACTAAATACCAAAATATTATTTTGTAATTTATCAGTTCCAGTTTTCTCTGTAATAATGATAAAAATGTCTTTAATAACGATTTTCTTAATTAAATTGTATTACATTTAGTATATTATGTCACTTATGTTTTAAAATACATGTCATATTACTATAAATTAAATTAGTACATTTTGGTAGTTTTTACTTTTATTTAAATTGTTTTTAACTGTATTATTTTTATTTTTTGCTTGCAGGCAAATTTCAGGTTGTAATCCAGAAAATTTAAAATGGACAAAAACAGCTGTCCCCTCTGTCTGAATGCTGTGAATGTAATGATACGGATCCTTAATGTTTCCGAAGAACCGGATGCTTACAGCACGTGTTCCTACAGACAGAAGCCAGAAGTTACGGTCAGGTGTGCAGTCAGAGGCGTGCAGGTAGAACAGTGAAGCTGGTCATCAGGTGACCTGATGTAAGAAAAAGTGAACATGAAGCTTGCTCACCAAATATAGAGCTTTGAATTTGCAGAAGAAAATAACAAAACGCACAGCAAGTGGCCGTTTGTGCTGCGTTTATCTTCTGACTCGGGAACTGCAGGAAGTGCTAAACTACAGCTGTAAGAGCTACTGTTATATCGGTACTAGTAAGTGCTCAGAAGTTCTCCTGATGTTCACCACCTCAGCCTGACCGTCTTTACTGAACACACAGCTTCTCACCGTAACGTTTAGAACGTAGTCTCATCTACCTCTTTTCCACAAAATTATCAAAAACAAACACGCAGCCAAAATGCTGCAGAGTTTACTAATACTCAGAGTTTACATGGTTTCAATTAAACAAAATTATGCCAATTATTTATTAAACAATCAGAATTTCGTGTATAATTACACAAGTGGCATGATTTATTTCTTCGTTAGTGAGGGATGTAGAAATCCTGAAAGCTTTGCGTGGAAAAGTGTGTAAGCACACTGTGGTCATCCTTCAGCAAATAGAGCGGAGCTACGTTTAAAAGACGACTATTTTGATTACATTCATTTCTTTTGCACTCTTTTGTCATCAGAAGATGTAAAAAGATCCTCTGTAAAGCCGTTAAATTCAGAACTTTTCACTGCTTGTAACTGCCGTTTGCTGTGTTAGATTAGTGTTTGTTCAGTGTCTCTGTCTGCAGTGTGTAAAAATGTGTTGGTTTTAGATGTATTTTTCTTCTGGATTATATCTGTCCCCTTTGGATCTATGCAACTTGTCTAAGTGAAAGTGACTTTTTCTATTGTTAAATGAATAAATAACAGCAGTTTTAGATTTACTCATTATTTAGACACACACGAATATCACAGATACAATGCAAACAAACCTATGAATATTGTTTGTTTGTTTGTTTGTTTATTTTATTCGCAGTAGTTAACAAGTATGTCTTTAATGAGAAATTAATGTTTTGGTATAAAATAATGATATAAAGAGGCGTGAGGTCAGACTCTGTGCTGTCCTGCGCATTCATGCTGTTGAATGATGCTGAAGTGATAAAGTCTCCGTCTCCCATTATCTACCTCAGCTATCTGACGCTCGAGACACACACAAGCAGTTTGTTGAATGATCACGGCAGCTTGTTTGCCGTTCAGCCGCTGAACATTCACCAGTTGTTTAACTCTGGACAGTATTAACTGTGTTTATATTGTCCAAATCCTTGGTGTAGGGCCGCTGGTTCTCGGCCCTGGACCCCTAGAGCATTCTGCCTGATCCTCACAGACCCCCACGCAACGTGTATATATCACTATATAATGTGTATATAATGTATGATAATAATAATAATAATAATATATATGAAGTCTACACTACATGTTTTCATAAAGCAGCAAGTGTCAGATTTGATGTACTGCCTGCTATTCACATTAACGTTAACGTACACGTTTCATTTTACCTGTTAAACCTGAAACCGAAGTGTTTGCAGCCGGGGAGGAACAGTAATATGTTCACACATTTTACTGCTAACATTACACTCAATTTGATTATCACTGTATTATCATTTGTTTATTTAACTCATCAATGTTGGACACAGTGCAAACCTTCGAAGGCACTCGAATGAGCAAATCTACGCTAGTGGCAGAGCTGTGACTGTGCATAACTAAGCACATAGGTTTATTAAAAAAAGAATAGGTCTAAAGAATATTTTGAAATATTTAGCAAAAATACCACTTATACAGCATTTAAATATTTGAAGAAGCAATCCCACAGCCACCCTGTAACTATGGCACGGACCACAAGGGGGCCACAAACCCTGGGTGAAGGAAAATCTCCTGTTACCGAAGAGATGAATAACAAGGTCCTTTCAAGCAAGACTTCAATAACGGAAATCTGCCACACTATTAAGGACTGAAACTGAAACTTTGGTTGGGTTGTTAGGGCAAAGTTCAGGGCTCAGTCCTCTCTCTCTCTCTTTCTCTCTCTCTCTCTCTCTCTCTCTCTCTCTCTCTCTGTCTCTGTCTCCTGTAGCATCAGAGCAGGATTAATGGAAGTATGGGAACTTGAGGAGCAGACGAGCTGCAGCTGGTCCATCAATGCAGTGAACAGAACACCAAATCCCCTCCATTACAATCCACTGGCCTAAGTGCTGGAGTTTTACTGTGCTGCCTTCACAACCTTCTCCATTCGGCATTCCTGAGTGCACTGGAGTCACGACTAATCTAAGCCATTTAGGGAGTGTCTATAAACTCCAAGAGTTTTTCACCTTCTATGTTGGGAAACATATTTTAAGTGCAATTAGACTTAAACCTTCAATAAGCTTAGATCTTCGTGTTCTTTACATACTGTGAAATATTCACATATTACAAGACTTTACTCTGCAATCTGTGCACTTTGTATGATCAGTAGATACTCTACATGCAGCGCATGATTTTGTTACATACAGCGCTATAAGAAAACCATTTTATAAATATAAATATAAATTATGTCTTAGATTTTTATGTTTTCTGCATTGGTGTGTTAATAAAAAAAGGAAATTGTCTAAATACTTTTTTCCCAAGAAAGATTTGTACAGGGAATTTTTATGCTGTTAAAGAAAATAGTTTTCCTCATAGAGACTGACAAGTGAGACCGAAGCTTTGTAGATGTGTGGAACATCTGATTTTATTAATTAATTAAGTGATACAGTGTTAAAGGCAAATGATTGTCACACCAAATAATGGGCCTCATTTATCTATCCTTTAGTAAAGATGTGTGTAAATAATTTAATAGGCCAAGCTGAAACAAAACCGGATGTATGAAAGTTTCTTTAATGCTGATTTCCTTTGTACGCTGTACATATCTTGATAAATGTGAGTCACCTCCAGATTTCCAAGCATATAGCACAAGTGATTTACATTAGTTAGGCACACAAAACTATACGTCAAATCTCACAGAGAAATGAAAACGTTAAAATGATGACTAATGATGAAATGTGCTAGATTTTCCAGTAACGCAGCTCAGCCACTGCATCGCTTCAGCTACAATACACACGCTAACTTGTGCCCCTTTGGTAGGGTGCCATTTCTTTTGTCCTAACTGAATGGCTAGTCTTGTCTTACATTATGGATTTGTTTTGGCTTGCTTTCTTTCAAGTTATTAATAACTTGTGTGCAGCTTAATCCATATATAAAAATATTAAAAATCTGACCAATTATGTGGTCTGCAGTCGAGAGATCGAAGTACACAAGTGAATCTATGCATTAAATTTATCACAACTCAGTATACAAAGATTTTCTAAACTAACTGAATTTTCATAAATACCACATTTCTCGTGTAAATGCTCCTTAACATATCTGATATAGTAAATTTGTCTGTATCCAGCTCGATAAATGATTTCATTTTGTGTTCTATGCCAGTTTACTGGAAAGACTTAAATATTTGCGTTACTAACCCATCTGACCGACAATTAGACGTGTTTTCCAGGGTAAGTGAGGAAGTGTGGCGAATTTCCTCCTATTGTTTTCACCATCAATTTTAAGATGTTTAGCAGAAAAGACTGGAAGACCGAGACTGGGAACCTGTGTGGAGGGCAGGCGGCTAATGTTGCGTTTCAAAGTCGGAAACAATAACTTCTGATTTGCCACTCTTATTTCAAAAGGGCCAGTCTCTTTGTTAGAGAGCAAGAGTGGACGGCAATAGCAGGATGTCTGTGGACTTTTGTGCAGTCAGTGAAAGGATTAAGAATTTGAAAAGGAGTTGGGGAAATACCAAAGACTTGTACCTAATCACTTCCCCTGTTAATGCCTGCTCTTGATTAAAAGAAGGAGAGAGACTGTAGGGGGATATCGAAAGGATTTGCGGGTTAGAGTCTGTTGGGAATAGACTATGCGAGGGCGATCTCTAAAAAAGCTTAGTCTCCTGAGTAGTCAGTTCTGCAATACTGAGTCATGGCTTTCTGTGTAATAACACTAAATACTCTGACTACATTCACTTCCTCCAAAGTTTCCCCAAAAGACCAGGCGCACACAAATAAAAAGTCAGATGTTCTCAAGGGAAGCTCCAGCTCTCAAAATACACATGACCTCTGCTTGAAAGGACAGCATTAGTAACTTATGCCTAATCCATCCCTGTTTACCTAATGAAATGCTGCGTCAGTGCTAATCCTCACGCTGGCACTCACTCGAGCTCACAGAGTCCTTCACAGCTGATTCACATTATGTCACTGCCACTGCAGGCCAATGGGACTTCTTGTGGAAGAAAAATTCCTTTGTTCACCTCCTTAGTCACTGCAGACCCCCTCCCTCTCTCTCCCTCCTTTCTCCTTTTTTCTTCTCTTTTTCCCTCTTGTCCCATTTGGCATCTCCATGGCAATGGGGCATTTGTGTAGTGATGGACAGTGTGATGTCCCCCCTTTTGCCTCATCTTCACTCTCTCCTGCTCGACCCAGCCTGGAGCTCAGGACCCTTTTGTGTGTCCTTCCCCAATTCTGAATGAATCAACAGGCTTGCTGTTAGTGAGAGCGTAACAGCGGCAGGGTCTGGCAGAGGGCGGAGGGGGAGTAGTGACCTATGACCCTATGGCGTTACCTGCTGGGTATGACCCATGTGTGTCCAGCCCTCGGAGGATCCTGACTGAATCAGAAGTTGTGTTTTTAATGGATCCCAGCTGGATCTAAGGGGGAGAAGCTGATCTATCTGGGAACCAATTAAAACACAGAGAACACAGAGACTTTGTTCTGCCAGCTATGAGTTCACATCACCTAATCTCAGCCATGCAGAAAGATCAAGGCTTAGAGGCAACAAAACACTTTTTTACTTATTTAGAGGAGTTTGTAAAACTTCGTTAGGTATCCTAATTATTTTCTTACTCTTAGTCCTCAAGACTAAGACTTTTTATTCCATTTGTAATAAACCTGCTTTTTTTCCACAGTGCATCATAAGCAGTGTGCTAGAGGGAGAGATAACAGATTCACATTTACAGCATCTTATCAAGAGTGATAGAGCGAATCCCGAGACTTCAACAGCATTCATTCAAGTCCTGACACTAGCACAAATAGGATATGATCTAAGAATAAAACCCTTAAAATATTTCAGGATGTGCTGTTATTGGAAAATAACCAAGGTCAGGTCGGCAGTGGTGCAAAGCGGAAGTTGAGTCTTTTCCAAAACCAGAGTATCCTAAAGTATTTTTATTTCTCTTACATGACAGCAATTTGCCAATGATTACAACATTTCATTTATTACTAAACAATACGTGGTGCTTTTTAACAGTTTAGAGTTACATTTCGTGTAACGGAAATTCCACAAGACAACTTATTTCTTGTGATCATTTTCGTTATAGCGCCTATAAACATTGTTCCCTCATCAGCCTCTTTTTTTTTCTCTCTTTTGAACGTCATGAGACAAAAAGAGGAGCTTGTCATGTTCCCATGGTGGAAAACATACTGACTGTTACAAAGCGCTGTGTATGTCATTCAAGTGTTGCAATCACAGCTGATTTTCTGCTTCTACTATTTCAGAAGTTTCACAAACCGGATTGCAGGCAGCACGATACTGACCCGCTGAAAAATTAGTTTATATATATATATCTTAGTTGCTGTGAGACGTAGACTCTTGAAAAAAAAGAAAGAAAAGCACTCAAGTGCAACATTTTTCTATGCAACATTAATCTAATAACGGTATTAGTCTTATACTGATAGTATTTCAGAACAGCTGAAGCAGAAGCCAATTCAGTAACATGCTATTCAGTAAAATATCATTACCTTGAATGTAGTAATCATTTTAAAGAACGTGTTTTCTTTTCACTTATGGCAGTGTACAGCTAACTGGTTATCTACCATAAAGATAACTCTTTTAACTATAGCTATTTTCTGCAGACCAGCTTCTTGTTACTCTTCTGGTAACGGTGACGTTTTTGGTTCTTTCCTATTTCACAATGTCTTTACACTTCACCCTCTGGAATCCTCAGATCTGAAGTTTTCCTAGTCCATATTACTCATTCAGCAGTTAGTGCTTTTCTTTCTTCACTCGGTGCAACATTTAAACTATAAAAAGAGCTTGTCATCTTACTTCTGATGAAACTGCGGTATTTTTGATCGTCCAGAAAGAGTTACAACACCAGTAACCATACCTCCTGCTCAGCATACTGTTAGGAATGCAATTTTGCTTTATATTACCACTGAGGAAAAAATAAATAATAATGAGAAAGAAAAACAGCTCCTAGGGAAATAGATGTTACTGCAGATAGGAAGCAGTGTAGAGAACTGGAGAGCAGTGGCACCTAAACGTCTCCATATGTTTCGAGCCATAGCTCATCTGCCTTAACTCTAGCTGAGGGGCAACTGGAGGTTTCGGATGAAGTGCTGCCCTTAATGTCCACCCAGCCCCCAACTCGCTTCTTTCACCTCAGGAGTCACAAATCAGAGCAATATCCAGACTATCTGTCAAGTCTTCTTAAGGAGGAATAAACAACGTGATGATAAGCCTGCGTAACCTGGGCCTGGTCTGGACTCAGAAGTCATCTGCAGGCCAGGCTGCTGAAGTTAAATGGTAGAAGAAAAACAGGGGGACACAATTTAAGACCTTAAATCCTGAAGAGAGAATCATTTCATATTAAATAATACCAGAGAAAGAAAACACTAATCTTGTTAAGTAAATTACAGTAAATTTTGGACATTTTGAACACAATTATATCAGTGACTACAACACTTCTGACTATTCAGCATGTCTTCTGGTCTTCTCCTGGACCCAGAATTCTCCACATGGAGATGCTAACAACTGAACCTCAAAACCAATGCCCAAGGTACTCTATTTTGTCCATGTACACTCCTGGGCAAAAAAAACAGGCCAAGCCCAAAATGGCAAAATATTAATCTTTTAAAGGTCTTAATAACAGATCACTGGTGAGGAAATGAGCAGGAATGAAGCAGAGAGATAAAGGAGCTCAGTTTGGGAGCTTTTCCCTCTGATTTCTGTAAATGTTTAAGTCTTGTGGCTCTTGATGAGCTGCATCAGGTGCAGCAGAAAACCAAATAATCACTGATCTTTTAATAAAACATCCCAGAACATATTACTGGAAAAGTTTGTACACCCAGACACGCGTTAGTTTGAATTTTACATCAAACGTGATTTGTTCTTAAGACCACTAAAAGCTTCACATTTGCCATTTTGGGCTTGGCCCATTTTTTTGCCCAGGAGTGTAGATTAGGCTTGTTTTAATTTCCTAAAAGTTGCCTCGTATTGTCCAAAAAACCTTGCAGGTGGGTGGATCTGCTATGCTGAATTGCCCCTAGGTGTGAATGAGTATATGAATGTTGCCCTGTGAGGGACTGGAGTCCCATCTGGGGAGAATTCTCCTGCCTTCCACAGAGTTATTATCCGGGATTGACTCCGGATTCACCGTGACCCTGATCAGAATAAAGCAGCTACTGAAGATGAAAGAATGAATGATTGTATGAGTTTAGAAATCTGACTGTCATGATCTGACCATCAATTTCAGTTTTAAATATTTTATACTAAATATATGGAATACATTAAACTTAATATTAAATATATCACATATTTGCTGTGGTTGTGCTTAACTGAAATAGCATTTGTTTTAGTCAGCTTAATCTAATAACGGTATTAGTCTTATACTGATAGTATTTCAGAACAGCTGAAGCAGAAGCCAATTCAGTAACATGCTATTCAGTAAAATATCATTACTTTGAATGTAGTAATCATTTTAATCATTTCACGTGTTTTCTTTTCACTTATGGCAGTGTACAGCTAACTGGTTATCTACCATAAAGATAACTCTTTTAACTATAGCTATTTTCTGCAGACCAGCTTCTTGTTACTCTTCTGGTAACGGTGACGTTTATTGCTGGCTCTATTAATGTATCATTTGTTTTTGGTTCTTTCCTATTTCACAATGTCTTTACACTTCACCCTCTGGAATCCTCAGATCTGAAGTTTTCCTAGTCCATATTACTCATTCAGCAGTTAGTGCTTTTCTTTCTTGAGGCAAACAGTGGTCAAGTTTCATATTTATAGTAATATTCCGCCAATTTGTTCTGTATACAATTATGGAAGACTCATACACTCCTTAATTATTTATCTACGAGTCTTTGCTGTTTTTCTCACATATGAAATGAGAAACTGCAAATTCTTTTAATGAGCTTTTAGTTTATAAATATTTTGGATTATTTCCAACGTTTTGTCCCTTTGTAAAAAGAGAATGCTGCATGTTTTTGTGTTGCGAATGAATCTGTAGCTCTTTATAAACAAGCTTTCTAATTAGCTACAGGCTCATAGTGCTTTTAGCAGAAAATGTAATGGCATCAATTAAAACATACATCTTTGTGTCCTTCTCCATCTTTCTTTAAGCTAGGCTCAAAAGGGTTACCCTGCAGTTCAAACCCACCCTTTATGGGAGAGTCTGCAGGAGGAAAGCTGTGCTTGCTTTGTTCAGCAAGTGAAAAAAAACACAATGCCGGTGCTCAGGCAGGGACTGGAAGCCAGATCTCCAGGGCTGACCCCATATCTCATTAGAGGAGT
The DNA here is from genome assembly GCA_022985145.1 of Pangasius djambal. NCBI lineage: Eukaryota > Metazoa > Chordata > Actinopteri > Siluriformes > Pangasiidae > Pangasius > Pangasius djambal. The sequence goes on along the minus strand of CM040988.1, from coordinate 525,286 downwards.
TTCTAAAGTTTATTATGAGTGGATGGACCTGGTGGAAGTGAAGGAAGAGAGCTCTACAAGTTGGGGGTGAGCTCCCTGTGTGTGTGTGTGTGTGTGTGTGTGTGTGTGTGTGTTGTGATGGTGGTGGGGGCAGTTCTCCATTCCTTTACAGCAAGCAGATGTTCTGCTAGGACCAAACAGCTCCAGGCACTAAGTGAGGCATTAAACGCTGCAATACCCAAATACACCCTCAATGAGACTCCGCACATGAGGGATGTGTAGGGTTTTTCCAGCTATTCTAGTGCACTCACCCCCACCCACCACCCACCCACCACCACCTACCCCATATAAGTACACATTTCCATGCTTCTGAATAGCCATTAAAGACCCAGCTATAAAGGGGGCCAGCAAGGAGCAGACTTTGAAAGGAAATCTGTACGATCCAGGATAAGATTGGGCCCTTGGTAGGGAGCCTGACAACGGCACACAATATGCAGCCCTAATAAACTTCCTGTGGGACCAGGGCTTTAAATTTAAAAAAAAAAAAAAATCCCCCTTGTTGAATTCACAGTTCTTCTGGCTTTAATCAATACAATCTTGTCTTTTCAGGGTTTAGTCTTTGCTAGGCTACTTCAGGTTTGCCACATAGTCTACATACATCACCTAAAACACTTATTAGAACGTTTTCCATCCCAGCTTCAGCTGTCTTAAGGCATCTGCATCTTATTTAACGATGAAAGTTGTGTGTGGATGAAATGTTCTTGGCTTTGACCAGATGCTCAATGAGATCCAAACCTCCTTCAACCACATGCGAGACTGACAATCACCCTCCTGTCTAAAATCACCTTCTATTCTAAAGCTTCAAGCAACATGTTTATCTTAATGAGGCAAAGTCAGCAACATTTTGTTAATAAAAATAATAAGGAAAATGTGTTAAGGCATTTCTAGGGTATGCTGTTTGCATCGCGGAGCCGAGAGAAAGTTCTTTGTCATGTATTTATACGCTTTCGGCAGAAACGTCTCGGTAACACGACAAGCTGAGGTTTTTTTTGTCTTATTAACTTCAAGAGGAAGAAAACAAAAGAGAGGGGAATGGCTGTTTATAACTGCTATAATGTAAGCGATAACAGGAATGAATTTGTCTCGTTCCACATCGTTAGATGTAACTATAAATGGTTAAAAAGCTCAAAGTGTCATTCATTATTAAATTAAAAATCGCAGTCCTTGGCAAATGTCTGTGGTGTAAGAGGAATAAAACACTTTGGACGTTCTGTTATTGGACACAGTAACTCATCTCACCTCCCCGTCGCTAATTAATGTCCAAAAACAGAAGCCTTGTCATTCTTCATTCCGTACATGTTATTTAATTATGTTAAAGGATCCTTAATTTATTTTAGAAATGGAGAGGGCACTTTGAAACTGTTATTTGATTTTAAGTTTCATTTTAATCTTTAATCAAAGTTTAATTTTGTCCATTCTGTTTAATTCCATTCACACATGCTGTGTGACTTTTCTTTCTACATTTTGGCGTTGAGATCATATCAGCATTGTTATGGACACCAGCCGAAGTCCTCGTGTAATGCTGTTGCGGTCTGATTCCTGTCTCTGTGCCAGTACAATGTGAGGAACATGTGGCCACTTTATTTCTTGAGGTTTTAATGACGTGTTCTTCACAACCTTACAGTTTCCTACGATAAGGTGTTCATTGCACCTACGTGGTTGTTTTGTGAGAACTTGCCATGGTCTTTGGAGGCCTCGTTTCCTTTAAGGTAACTGGACACCTGTTGCCCCTAGGACTTGGATTGCTGGCCCCTATCTCCTAAACACACACTCTCAATCTTCGAACACAAACACACACACTTAGGCACTTAACCTCAGGCAAAGGTAAAACAATGTGGAAGGTTTACCTTTCAGGTTGTCGTAAGTCCAGAACGTTTTGACTTGTCTAAGTGTGGCTGCATCGCCTGTTCCTAGCTGTGTCAGGACCTGTAAGATTGATGGTTCTTCTCCACACCAAAAGGTTAAACACAGTAAATATCACTGCTGTCCAGCGGCATTGGAAAATGGAAGGGGGTGCTGAGGGTGATGCAGCACCTCCTGGTGGAACGCCGTGCAAATGTTTAACTGTTCTAGTAAATGAAATATTCTGTAATCACTTCTTGAAATAACATGGTGGCTATGGCGGCTTTAACGGATGCTGAGTGTAGATTAAAAAAATGTATTATAGTTGGCTTAAAATGGATCACATTCCCAAATACATAAGTATAGTTCAGATAAAGGCTACTAATATGCTGCGTTCGTAACGCCTTATAAGTGCTACTCTGCAAGTTGTAATGACGTCGATTCCCACCTCGGCACAATCGACATGTGAAGTGGAACAACAACACAGATGCCTCCACAAACATCATTTTAACATGGCTGTGCTAGATATTTAAAGTGAGTGAGTGTTAAAAATATGTTTAAAGTATGAACTATAGACCATGATCATTTTTATTTGATTGGTTTATTTGATTAAGCAATTAAACTATAAAAAGATGAATGAGCTTTTTAATAAACATATAATAAAAGTAAAAACCACTACCAAGTTTTATTTTATAAAAGTAGGAAACATGAAGAAAAGGGTTTTTTTTTAAAAAAGGAAATTAACAGAGAAAGTGCATTGTGCGTACAATCCTGAAACCGTGTCTGAATGTGGAGCTCTGATTACTCCAGGAGCATTAAATGTGCTGAAGGCCTCATTTTTCTGCCTTTTTTTTTTATTCTTGTGCTCATGTGCATGTATGTATTTCAGGTAATAGGCTCCCTTACTATAAAAATAAATAAATATACATAATATAAATAACTTTCTATTTCTGTGCAAACCGTGTGATTCTAGACAATATACAGTCTAAATGACAAACACTTTTATTTATTCAGGATTTTAATTAAGGCTTCTTCTTGATCCATTTAATATAAAAATAGCTGTTTTTTTGTTTGTTTGTTTGTTTTTTTGTGCATTCAGGCCCTGAGAAGGTGAACATTTCCATGTCTGAGTAACAGCAGCAACACACACTTCTATGAGAAGTTTCTCAGAAGGCTTTCAAAACTGATATTAAGATAACTGCAAGAAGGAAACCGAGTACCTCTAATACACCAACACTGGCTGTCTTCTGGGTGATTTTCAGATGGATATGGAATCCACTTTCTTGGTGAGATGTTGAAAGATTATTCAGGAGAAAGTTTTTTTTAATTCCGTCATAACTTTTGCTAAAAGAATATATGGAACATGTAACTTACATGAACTTATATGACAGTTCAGGTCATCAGAAGTCACCAGCTACATGAATCATATGCATAAGCCTTCCTTTTCTTAAATCTATATACGGAGTGTATAATGCCTTTTGAAAAGCCTTTTGTCACATCACCCATGTGCCTTTCTTACATCGGATCCCTGCACTCTCAATTAGCATAAGAAGAGTTCTGTGAGGCGAGTGTGAAATATCCTTTTCACGTTCTGTTATGGCACCGAGCGCAGAAGCCCTGACTCCAGTGCGTGCTAAAGAGGGATCGGGTTTAATACCTAACGTCTGGTAATGGTTTCCAATAGCAAGAGCAGGACGGCACAGCTGCAGTACCCACTAAAGGTTGATTGACATCATTCTCTGTAGGTTTACAGATCATTTGCAGTGGAATGTCAGAGTGCTGGATGTGTGAATGCATTCAGATGGCGTGTGAATGCACTTGATCATATTGTCTCACTGAGATGTAGCGAATGAAAGAACAGCGTGAACTGAGCATCATATAGTATGATTGGCATTTTATGACAAGTATTCTAACAAGACAATGATCCATGATTTTGGATGCTTTTTATGATTGTGATTTTGGCCCGACAGGAATTCCTAAACACCCACGCACAAAAAAAAACAAAAAAAAAAACACAACTGGCAGGCACTCTGGGGTTTGTCTGTGCAGTGATTTAGGATGAGTGATTTTGAGAGTGGGGGTGTATTTTAGGGCAGCATTCCTCTTTGCCCCATGACACTGTTGTGATTAAGGATTAGAGCAGAGAGGGCCTTCAGCCATCTTTGCTCTTTCCTAAACAATCGCCCCTCCCCATCTCGCCCTTCTAACTAAAAACCCCTGAGCCCTCACCCTCAGATGGGGGTGGGAGCATTGTTAGCCCAAGAACTTTTTACTCATTATGTTCTAATACCCTTTTGCTCAATCAGTGGAGAAGGAGGCAGAGCTCTCCCATGCCCTCACACACACACACACACACACACACACACACAATCCAATCCCCCCCTTCCTCCTCCACCATAACCACACACCCTGCCCTCACTTGCCTGATTAGCAACAATCTTGTATCCACGGCTATAGTGAATTAATGTCCTGTACCCAAAACAAACTACAGCGGAATTGCTTAGAGTTAATTTATCTGTTTATATAAAATATATGCATTTTCTAGGGGATTGAAAAAAGGTTTTAAACTGCCCCCAGGTTTTGTTGCAAAAATAAATAAATAAAGTAATAAATTTAAAAACACACACATATGTATAACCATAATGTAATAATAACAAAATTATCTATAAATATAAAAATGCATATCAGGTTACTCAGCTGTGTAAGATTTCGAAAGTGCTTCTACTAGAACAGTATCACACGTAAAAGTGTACTACGATAAAATCCACCTTGAATTCTGTGGCTTCACTTTGATATTTCTTTTAGTCCAAAGAGGACAAGTCAAATATCTCAGGCTATTAAGATTCAACCAAGCTGTTAATCATCACATAAGACAGTGTAATTATACTGATGTGCTTTATTAGCATTTGTATGCCTTACAAGTGCCAGTTTTAACACACAGTGCTGAAAAGAATAAACACAATGATACATTACAAGCATTAAGCATCAAACATTTCGAGCATACACATGAAGACGGTGTAGCTAGGTGTAATGTGGGCTATAATCAAGTGTGAAAAGTTTACTCTTTTAAAGTATAGCTTCGTGTGCTTTTGTTGTTCTTCATATGCAGGGTTAGGCTTTCTCATTTGAATGCGTCCTCATCTGAGATCAAGTTACAGAGGTTTTGGAGCTGGACTGGACTTGGTTTAGCCGGAGCACAACAAGAACCCTTATGTTTCAACATGCCCTGCTAAGCTGACATCTTGGCCCAGTCTAACCCTCTTTCTTTTGTCTGTTTTTGGGAACAATGGAGGGAACCTTGTTAGTATGGAGCACTTCAATGCAAGAGGGTAAAATTACAGTCTCCAATGTGTGTGTGTCTGTGTGTGTGTCTGTGTGTGTCTGTGTGTGTGTCTGTGTGTGTGTGTACTTCAAAATCTATGGAGCGAACACAAGTAAATAATGACTTTAGGTAAGTCATAGCTCATCTTTCAAAGCGCACTGGCACACCAGCTTCCTTTAGATAGTTACATTACAATTATGTTCTGTGAGCTATAATATACACAGCCCGAGGTGTTGGCTTTAGAATCGCATAAAGACAGACTCAAGATTCAAATGCTGCTTTTCTCTGCTTTAATTTTGCCCCATCATGTCTCCTCCAGCCACTTCTCCTACACGGAGGTGCATATGTACAGTCACTGGTGTGGCCACGCGGAGACAGCGCTGTCTCCTGTCACGGTGGGGCCGCAGAGGGCCTGTCTGCTGTCACCATCATGAGGGATATAAAATGCCTTTAATGTCAGTCCTTTAACCAGTCGGTGAAAATTTCAACACCTTCAGCCGGTCATATCAAAGACGCTCTGGGGTTTCCTCGGCTCTGGCTTCTGACAGCCGCAGGTTGTTAAGCAATCAGGAGGTGATTTATCTGAATCTGATCAGACAGCATGCAGACTAGCTTTCTCTGGGTTCCAGGTTTTGTAAAGAAGGTGGTAAAATTGGTAAAAATAAAAATATTACAAAAACTGATATAACCACAGAATATTCTGACTGATGAGGATAATGAATCAGTGCATGATGTGTAACTACTCTGTTAAATACATGCTTTCATTTAAATCATAATAACTGATTTAGGGGCTTTGATTTGAAATACGAGGCACTAAATCAGAGTTTGTTTATTAATTGATTAATTTTTTTTAAAATTATTTTTTAAACTAGTTATTAGCCTGTTTGACTGATCACTTAAATCTAAATGAAATCATAGGTAATTGTACTACTTAATGTGTTTTGTTGGTGGAAGGTTCAGGAGTAAAAGCTTTAATAAACAGATAAAAGATTAATGTACACTTTTAAATCATGTTCATAAAATAAATCTGTGCTGAAGGGAAAAAGTAGAAAGTCTTCGACAGATAAAACAACACGATTATTCGATTAGAAGCGAATCAAGGCATTAATAAATAAAGATGCACCAACACAAAAACACACACATCCCAACTTTTCAGCCCAGTGTTTTGTGTGTGTGTGTGTGTGTGTGTGTGTGTGTGCTACGTCACGCACCGTCTCAAACGGCTGCATGTTGGGGATGAAGTGCACTAAGTAGGCTGCAGGAAGGCCGCGGTCGCGAGCGCTGCAGGGCCTCAGTGCAGAGACGGGACGCTGTTTGGGATGCAGTCGGTGTGTTTGGGGGAATGGGAGGAGTGGAGGTGTGGCTGTGTGCAGCGCACGAGCTTAAAAATACGTGGTGTGAGAGGTGAGAAGTTTTGAGTGCAAAGAGAGAGAGAGAGAGAGAGAGCAGAAGTAAGTACACCCCTGCTTGGACGGAAGGAAGGAAGGAAGGAAGGAACATGCCGTCGTACGCCTTTAATCAGTTTATCGACAGAGATGACATTTTGTGCAAGGTAAAATGCTGTAGCTTTGCCAAGTGTGTGTGTGTGTGTGTTTGTTTGGAGTGCAGCACGTGATTCATGTCATGCTACTTTCATGTGATTATGAAAAGCAGACATGCATGCAAAAGTCAGAGCCTAGACAAGTGCACAAACTTTTAGCAGAAGTGTTTTGTGCTCTCGGTGGACATGAGCGCGTGAGCTCCATGTGTGTGAGTTCATGTGTGTGTGAGAGTGGGTTAGATAATGTGTGTGTGCTACATAGTTAGTGTGTGTGAGTGTGTGTTAGTGTGTGAGTGTGTGTGTTAGTTAGTGTGTGAGTGTGTGTGTTAGATAGTTAGTTAGTTAGTGTGTGTGTGTGTGTGTGTGTGTGTGTGTGTGTGTGTGCGCTCTGCGAGCGGGGAAATGCGTGTGGGCCTCTCGGTCGTGCGGTGAGTGAAACTGGCTTGGAGAGCTGAACTCGGACAGATGCCTTCCGCTGCGTGGGTTTTTGCAGCTTGCATATAAACTGTAAAATCTGATTAGATTTGTTTTTAAAGTTATCATTACTAAGTCTCGGTATTGGAGTTTGAATGTAAACAACTTCAGGTGCGAAGCGACTGAGTGTGAAATTGAGGGGAAAAAACAGACTTTTGCAGACTTTTCAAGCTGTTTGTGAAACTTTTGGATCAGAAAACGGAGCTACGGCTTTGTTTAGGAAGAATGTTGCCTGTCTGTTGAGCTAAGTTTGATCTCCTGTGCGCATGCGCAAACTGCAAACCTTCAAACTTACTATTAGTATTAAAGGATTTTTGCAACTCATGAAACACTCACATCCATTTTACCAACCCACCAACATATTTTTTCTTTCTTTGCCTACAGCAACTTTTAGAACTAGACATGCGTGAGCTGCCAAAGACTTCTGCACCTCCTACATCAGCTGTTGCCTATCAAAAGCCCGGATCAATAACCTCTAACCACTGGGCACAAACCAAAGAAATGTCTCTGCCATCGCGATGGAACAATATGGGCTTCTGGTCGGAGCGTGCAGTCAGTATGGTGGAGGGTGACACGGGAGGACTGGGCTGGGCGTCTGACAAGCCCGGGTCCATGTTGAGCACTACATCTTTCGCCAGCTCCACGTCCTCTCTGTCTTCCGGCTCCACTTCTTCACGTTACAAGACTGAACTGTGTCGCACCTTCACAGAACGAGGCACGTGCAAATACGGAAGCAAGTGCCAGTTCGCCCACGGACCCGAGGAGCTACGCGGCATCAACCGCCACCCCAAGTACAAGACTGAACCGTGTCGCACGTTCCATTCGATCGGGTTCTGCCCGTACGGCATCCGCTGCCACTTTGTGCACAACAACGATGACGATGCCCAACTCCGCCCTCAACAGCCGTCTCTTCGCACAAGCACCCAGCGTCCTCCCCTCCTAAAACACAGCTTTAGCTTCGCTGGCTTTCCTTCCAACCCTCCACCTCTCGATCCTCCCTTTTCTCAGTCGTCCTTCCTTGGCATGCCGTCTGCCTCGCCCCCTTCCTCGGGCACCATCACTGACCTCCTGGCCATGGCATTCCCAGAGTTCCTGCCCTCATACGACTCCGGCTGCTCCAGCGGCGAGCCGACTCCCACCGCCTCGCCCTCTCAGATGGCGCCTGGTGTACCTGACCGAAGTTTCAGCGTCTCACTGGGCACGCGGAGTCTGTCGCTCACGTCGCTCTCGGACCACGAGGGACGTTGTAGCAGCTCGGCCAGTAGTCTGAGTGGCTCTGACGTGTCTTCGGCTCACGACAGCGCTGCCAAGAGGCTGCCGATCTTCAGTCAACTGTCTGTGCCTGATGGTTTCTGCAGTGAAGGCAGTTCAAGTTTCTTCCTTTAGAACCAGAGTTCTCGTTCTCACACAGCTCCTGACCTTCATTAAAGATTTTATTATCTTTGCCAAATACTTGATGTTGTGAAGAAGAAGAATTGTACATGCGCCATAAAGAAAGAAGTGGAGGAATAGTGTTTTTTTTTTTTTTTTTTTAAAGCCTTCTCCCTTTATGTTAAAATTGATCACAATGTGACTTTGAAAAAGAGCGAAGTTGAATTGTGAGTTTGGAGTGAAACACTGTATGTAATCAGTATTTAAATTGGTTACCGGTTAAAAGGATTATATTTATTAAAAAAAAAAAAAAAAAAAAAGCCAAAGAATTCATGACTCTTTAACCTTTTTTTTGTATGAATGTTCCATAGATTCAGCGTTTCTCTTTCTATACTGAGATGAATCTCTTGCTCGTGTTGCCTGTGCAGAACTGTTTTGGACACGTTTCTTCTAGAAGCTGCTGCGGTTAAAAGACTATGTTTTTGTGTGTTCTTTGAATCCTGTTGGGCAGCAGAGGATTATTAAAGGGATGAGAGTTGTTCCTTCTCACTCTCAGTTTATTTTCAGACTAAAGTCAGTATTGTGATTCTGTAGGGTTTTTTTAACCTGTTAGATCTGAAATTGTGATTAGGCCTATTTTTGTGTTTGTGACTCCTCCTCATTTTTTCTTTCTTTTTCTTTTTTTTTTTTTTTTTTTTTTTTTTTTTTTTTTTTTTTTTTTTTTTTTTTTTTTTTTTTTTTTTTTTTTTTTTTTTTTTTTTTTTTTTTTTTTTTTTTTTTTTTTTTTTTTTTTTTTTTTTTTTTTTTTTTTTTTTTTTTTTTTTTTTTTTGGACATGGTTCTGATGGTTTTCAAGACCTCCATGTTATATGTCGAGTTGATGAATCTCCAGCAGCTTGCCTTTTTTTATTTATTTTATTGTATTTATAGAAAATGTTTCATGTTTTGTGTTAAGTTTAATATATTTTTTTCTCTCCAGTTTTGTACTGAAAATAAAACTTTTTACAAGTATTTTGAGCTTTTGTTGAGTGATACTTCAGAGAAAAAAAAATGCAGAATATACCATATCAAACCGAACCTCATCTTTTAGTTTCCAGATGAGTCTTACTGAATGGTAGAATTTCAGTATTTGTTGTTCTGAGGATGTTTGGTGTGGCTTGGCTCGGAGACTGAACGACACCCTTCTGTGAAGTCGATGTGGATGCCTTTTGTTATTCTTAATGTGGTGTTGGGGGTTGTGGTGTTGGCCAATCTAATCTTGCATGGAAATGATGGAGCTTTTGTGTCAAAGTTTACTCTCCCTCCTACGTCGGACTGTTACGTGCCTGGTGATGCGTCGCCTTAAGTCAGCAGAGTCACTGACGCAATTTCTTTTTCTTTTCTACGTTAAGGCTGTTTCTTTACAAATCTGGACAAAACCCTTTTCTGTGGGCCACAAAATCATAATCGTGGAAATGTTTCAATAGATCAATTTCCCAAAAGTTAACGCTAAAGGCTTAAGTGTTATTTGGAGGCGTTAAAGATTCACTGGAAAAGAAAATGTGATGACATGGCACTATTATAACGATATCAATCCTGCTAAGTAATTAACAATTCAGAAAGAAAATGACACTATATAAACGAACACACTGGTGTAAATCTCATACAGGCAACATAAGCTGCATTTTGTTACACAGCTCTGTGTTTCCAAAACTGCAACTGCTTCCAAATTGAATTAACTGATAAAGTAACATCTTTCTCCTACAACACACGAGACATCTCAAACAGCAGAAAACAAAACAAGCAACTGACTCAGTTCATCACTGGCTTGTCAGGAGAAACAATCCCTTTGCTAAGGCTTGCCTTTTGAAAAAGGTGGGATAGCGAAAGGGTTAAACGGCTATACGGTTCCCTATTGTGCACGAGGAAGATTCTCCCACATTGCCTAGTGAGCCTGCACAAAGGCCGGCCGCATTCTCACACAGGACCCAGATCATGTGGAATCCCGAGCAGATGGCAGCATTCACCGAGACTTCAGGTCAAACATATGCTCTCCAGCCTTGCGGATACAATGGAATCTCTCAGAGTCGAGTGTGTGTGTGTGTGTGTGTGTGAGAGAGAGAGAGATGGGGTGGAGACATATTGGTACTGTACAGCAAAAAGAGACAAGAAAGAAATTTGGAGTCTCTGTAAAACACACTATACAATAATTCCTGCATATCGGATCAGTTCCTCACAGAGAACAGGAACTTGGGGTCTGAGGCCTATAAAGAGGTCAAAACTGAACAACAAAGAAACAAGAAAAATGAGTCCGTGTGAGATAAGAAATGATCTACAAAAATCTTTAGGTTCGTGCTCTCTGCTGTAGTGCGATGTTATGTAAAACACTAAGTGTGTATGTTTGAACTTTACATGTACAGCTTTTGAAGGAATTGATTACTCAACCTCATACTCATACAACATACACAAGTATTTTTCTATCAGCATGCTTTCTGTGGAGTATTATACAATTTTAAATAAAAGTACTTGTGAATTTGGACCAGCATCACTGCCTCACAGCTCCGGGGTTCCCGGGTTCGATCCTGAGGCTGACTGTCTGCGTGGAGTTTCACACAGTCTCCTGGGGTTCTCGTGGGTTTCCTCCAGGTTCTCCGGTTTCCTCCCACTGTCCAGAAACATGCAGGTCGGTGGATTGGCTATGCTGAATTCCACATAGGTGTGAATGAGTGTGTGCGTGGTCCTCTGCCAGAACCTCGCCAGTGAACTCTCCCGCCGTGCAGCCAGGGATGGGCCGCGGATTCACCGCCACCCTGACCAGGACAAAGCGGTTACTGCAGATGAATGAATGAATAATGACACGGCTGTTGTCAACACTTCCTGTGACCTTTGTCATGCATGTATAATTTCTAGTGGGAAGTAGTAAGGTGTGTTTGCCACCAGAGGACAGCAGAATCTTATTTGTAAAAGGAGAAAATCTGCGCAGCATAATCAAGACAAAAGCAACTGGTTTGTGGATTCCTGTGCAGTAGTATGAATGCTTAGGGGAAATCTTACATACCAACCTTTATTTAAACAAATGAGTATCACTGATTTATTCATTATTCATCCATCTTCAGTAATTTGCATTATCCTGGTCAGGGTGGAGGTGGATCTACAGGAACACTGGGTGTGAACACTGGATGGGATTGCAGTCCATCACAGCGCACCAGACACACACTCATTCACACCTAGGAGCAAGTTAGAGTCACTAATTCATCTTCTGACATCATTTGTGGAGGTGGGAGGAAACCGGAGAACCCTGAGGAAACCCACACAAGACACAGGGACAAACAAAAACTCTTGCACTCTTTTGCACACTACGTCCTCTGAAAGCTGCTCAGATTCCTCCAAGTTGCTAAACGTGTTTTTACATATTTTTACATATAACATCTATATCTTGTCTAATAGATTCTATTCTATTCTCTTCTGCTTTTATTTATATTCGGTTTTATTATGTATCACTGTTGCACTGTAGGACGAGGCACTAAGTCAAAACATTTCACTGTATCACATGTATGTAATGTATGTGACAAATAAAGGGTTAGGGTTAGGGTTAGTGAGATGTGAGAAACTCCACACACACCTGAGCTCAGGCTCAGACACTGGAGCTGTGAGTCAGCAGCGATACCCACGGCATTGCTGTGCTGCCCTAAGTATTTATCATAAAAGGAAAAAAATAATAACTGTGAACATCACCCCCTCTGTTAGTGTTCTCCTCTGCTGTTGTGCAATGTTCTCTCCGTTAGTCACTGGAAGCAGGGCTATCTACTGCTTCTTGCGAAATCGGAGAAATGATGCAATATGTAAAACACTAAGTGTGTACATTTCACTTCAGTCACCTGATCTTTAAACAAACAAGGTTCAAAAAGGAACTGATTAGACACTGTTCAACCACAAAGTCATAGTTAAAAGTGCACCCAATGATGTTTCATGTCATTGGCAAGTTGAAATGCTTCACTCGAGGAGCTGTTATTGAACCTTTAAAAAAACTCCTCCCCTGAGCAGCAATTGACCAATTGTAGCCTAGCAACTGTTACTAGGCATGGAAACTTCTGAATCGCTTTCAGGACCGCACAATATGCTGCCATGGTTTTGTGTGTGTGTGTGTGTGTGTGTTGTGCACAATCAGATGTCCAATATTCTAAAAGGTTAGAGGGTGAGATGAATATTTACTCCTTTCCCAAGTTTAAGACTGGAATTAAACCATATGGAAGGTCACACAGAAATGTCTGATCTAAATTTGGAAGATAAACACATTTGGTGAATCTGAAAGACTAATGAAGCCTCGACTGTAGCCTAACAGTAATCTCATAGCTATAACCCAAAATAAAAATAAAATTTCATCTATTAGAAACTTTACAGTCACAATACGATGCACCTCCGTGTGTACACACTGCCATGTTTTATTAATCTGATGGGAAAACATGAAAACACTGTGTGCATAATATGATCATATGTGATATATATTTTGGGATCTTGCGTCAAGTATGAAAGTATTTCAATACAGTCATTTCCTGTAAATCCTGGTCGGGATCATGGTGCATTCAGAGCCTATGCCAAGAACATGGGGTATGAGGAAGTAACACACCGTGGACTCCAGTCCATCACAGGGCACCCCACACACACACACACACACACACACACTAAGGGACAAGTTAGTTAGTCCATCTACCAGCATGTGTTTTGAGGTGCGGTTAAAGCAGAAGAAACTCGCTCGGACCTGGGAGAACACACACTCCACGCAGTAACCCGAGCTCAGGATCGAACCACGGACCCACTACATGTTACCCACTACACCACCATACTGAAATATCATGAATTTTGAAACTTTCAATACGATGTGTCTTTCTTCTTTATGCACTGGAATATTTCCTCATGTCAAGTACTTACAGGAAGCTTTATTATGTAGGAAATATGGGAGGGAAAAACATTTAGCATGTGCACAAAAACAGTCTACTAATAATGTAGCGTCTGATTTAAGAGCATTAATACTAATAAGAATACTATCACAGCATATAGTTGTCCGTGGTGGTGATAGAGTGAAAACTTTGCATCAACTGACCAAGGTACTAGATAAAGAAGTCTAACTTGCTAGAGTGGCAGTACTTATAAAATCACTAATACTGTAGCTGGCATCAGCGCTGTCTGTGCCCACGTCAGCATGAGGCCTCACTGAAATGTTTGTTTGGCCAAGAGCTTCCTTTTTTAGCCACAAGTGCCCAGTTTCACTTCCTTTCCTTTAATTTCCTCCCCGGTGTACGTACACACCAGCAGACCCCGAAAGAGGAAGTTATAACCTTTACAACACACAGCTATTTCTACATTTCAGCTCACATCAGCATCTTCACTTTTATGTTTCTTAATTTGTCCTCTGGTAAGATTAATGGAAATAGATGGGAAAGTTTAATGGTTTATAAAAGCCGTAATAGGTCATAGTGAAGCCGTGTAAGAGAGCTTTTAGTGAAGTTTATTGTAAACTCAGGCTTCACAGTGTTTTCGCAGGGTGTCTGAGGCACAGGAAAGGCCTCACGCACGTTCATGCACATATGTTGAAATGTGTTCCCGTACTTTATGAATACTGTGTGCTGGAAATCCCAGGAAATCACAGATAATGGACAGAGAGATGTGTTCAAACTGAAATGACCTTCAGTTCAAGCTGGACTTCAGATTGGCCTGACATTCAACACAGCGAGGAGTTTACTTAAGTGACAGTGACTGGCTGTTCTGCCATGTGTGTTTTTTTTTTTTTTTTTAAATAGCTTAATGTTTAATATGTAACTCCTTTTAGTGTTTTATGTAGTTTCAGAAACACTTTATTCATCAGCAACAAAAATAAGCTGATTTAACACAAATTCTATTATAATATGTAAATCGTATATTCCCGAAATAAATAAGGTGTTCTTAGTAAATAATGCCGATTAACCAATTCTAAAGAATAATGCAGTGTTTGCCTGGAATTTGCTCTGTTAAGTTTGAGAAACTGCGCAATGCTTCCTCGATGACGTTTTGCTGTGTACTTTACGAGACATCTCTTCCCTCCCCTTTGGGCCTAAAAATGAACAGAATGCCCAGAACGTAACAGAAAGCTGTTCCTTGAATCCCCCAGCAGTACAACCACAAACAATTAATATCCACTAAATTTAGAAACAGAGATGAGACAAATATTCAGATGACTGTTCCAAATCGTTAAATGTTTTTAGATTTTTTTTTAGGCCCTTGCTTAAAGGAAGTGGGTGTACAGATGGAGGGGACAGGAAGGTGGAGGCAGGCGGGGAGGGCGGAGGGGTTTGGTTTCAGATCCTGTTGGAGCTGAATGGCAACCTTTGTATTTCTCGCACAGCGCCTCCACTTCCCGCATATGTCTCAGCTCCGACGTATCCCCTCCCTAGAGGAAGGAAAGAGGGAGTGGCTGTGTTCTCTGGCTCTTGCCACTCTCGGTTCCTCTTCTGTGTGCATGTGCAGATTTGTCCAGAAGCCTGGGGCATTCTGAAAAGCACACGAAGAAATTGCACAATTGTGTTCCCCAAATGCAGAGGGGGGGAAAACATGGTTTTCATAATGCACACATATTGTCTTGATGTTAAAACCTGTTACCTTTCTGGGCTTTTTGTATACACGTTCGTCTATAAAAGCGAGAGAGGGGTTTAGCGAGGGAGAGAGAGGACATTCTTTTCTACTCAGAAATGTAAACATGAGACATAGCTATGCAAAACTGCTTAGCTGACGGAGCAGACTAATGGCGTTTGGACTTTAGATAAGATCATCTTCAAACTTGTATGTCAACTAGATCAGGATTCCAGTTTGAGAAATGTGGTACTAGATAACCGTTCCAGGCTTTACTACTATTATTAAACCTCAAACACTCTTACTGTGAGCATGAACAATAAAATGCTCTACACTGTCAGGTCTTCGATTGCGTCGAAACCAAAATGTGTGAGGCACCAGTGGTTTTTGTGATTATTAGTGGATTATAAAAGGATTAGTGAATTAATTCTGCCGGTTTGTATTGTGCTGTAGCTCAGAGACATCCATGGCAACAAGAAAACATACAGCACAGATTTTCTCAAGGATTACCTTGGAGTTTAATTTCATGCTGCAACACGGTGTTTTGTTTCTTTGGTAGTGATATCCGCTGTAAATACAAGTAAACCACAATATAAGCTCACTGTCATAAAACCAACATAACAACAGAAGCAAAATATATGTTAATTATTAAACACGACCACTATCTAATTCCTGACTTTTTATTGACCCTAAAATGCTTTCACAACACTGGAATCTTGAAAGGCTCTGAAACCAGGGACGGCCCTTTTTTTTTTTTATCCTTGGGGAAATTGCATAAGCATTTGAAATTGTGATGCAAGCACTATCGTGCTGCTTAGCGATGTGGAGGTTGTTCTGACTAAACACAAAGTCAACACAAAGTCAGGAGTGTGACTTTACACCTGATGTCAGCATAGATTTGGCCTTCCTGACGTGGACCAGACCAAAATCTCACAGGTTCACTGACTCTTTTTTCACCTTTTGGCTTTTCTTGTGGGAAAATAACAATGAATATCAGTCACATGTCCTGAAGGGGTTCGCCTTTAGAAGAAAAAAATATATATATTCGCAATCTCTTTGCATTAGACTACCTGCATACACACTTAACTTCAGAACTATTGGCACCCTTCATGAAGAGGACCAAAATTATTGTACAGAATGAATGTACTATATAGTATGATCTAATACTCCACTCAGACAACTGGAGAAACTTTTAAACTTTCTTTAAAAAAAATTCTCACTAGAATTGATATATGTGAACAATATAAATAAATATGAAGAAAATATAAATAAAAATGGGGGCAAACTATGTACATCCTTTAAGTATTTAAGATTAAAAGGGGTCTCATTTGATGCCACCACAATTCCCGCTAAATACCAGGATATTTTAGGCTAAAATCTTGTTGAATCTGTCTAAACTTAATAAATCAACAGAGAAATTACTGAAGGAACACAAAATCAATGTTGTGTGACAGACATTTCTTTCTCCGGATTTATTCATACTGTATGTCTAGACTCATTGCATTATTTGTGTTGTTTTATATAGTCATTTTCTTTAAGGGTGGCAATAATTCTGGAGATGACTCTATAACCTTCAACTAATCAACACTAAACTGAGTTCCACACATTACAGCATTGCGTGGGCAGCTGTATTTTGTAACTTTAAAAGGTGAGTGGAAACTATTTATGTATTTTTGACCGCATGTTGATGTTGCGACAGTACGAATGATGTTGGATTAAGAGCCTTGCTCAGGGCACAGGAGCAGTACACGTAAACCTAGAGTCAGTGGCAGGTTATCCTCTTCGTTCCATTCAAACGGATTAAACCAGAATCCCATCGGCTTCTGGGGGTGAAGGACTAAACTACCGAGTTCATGGAAAATGACTGTGTGTAGTCAGCATTACATGTTTTAATTGCATCATGATTTGGATTCTACTGCGTCTGCTTAAGTAGGAAGTATCTACAGAAAAAGACTAAAAATAAATTTTCAAGTTCCTTCTGCGTGGCTGTGTTCACAGACTCTGTGTTCAGTCTGTTCATGAACGTTTTAAGTGAGCTTATACTTATTTGTTTAAAAATAAGTATTCACTGGAATGAGTTAGCAGACACCCTTTTCTCTTACGTTAGTCTCCTGTGTCATTTTTGAGGTAAATGCTAGAATGGAATGCTTCTGCTACACTGAGATGGAAACAAATGAGACCAGCAGGCACACAGCGGTTACAGAAGTGGTTACAGCCGTGCAACCACTGAACTCCATAATGGAACAGTGTATTTGGTTAGAATAAGAGTTGTTGTTGTTTACACTGTAGTGAGAGCTCAGACGGAAATAGAGTGAAGAATAATTTAAGAAGTGAAAATATTTTAAGTAGTGATTGTTTCCCTTTATTTTCCAATGACCTCAAAGGTTCACTCACTCCTTTCAGACGTTTTATTAATAGACATATTTCTTTAAGCCAATATTACTTCATTCTCATAACAGAGTTTCAATTTATTCTCACTATGATCTAAATTTCCTATGAAGACTTATATGTGTAAGGTTGTGCATTTGCCTTGTCATTTGTGTAGACAGTAAATGGTCCAGACAAAGAACAAAGCCTAGGTATAGTGCAGCTAGCTCCCCAAAATAATCTTAATTTCTAAAATATTTATAATAATAGAAGCATATTCATTTTTTTTTGTTTAATATGTAATAGCATTGGTAATGGACAGGCAGCACCAAACTATAAGCTATTTTTGGAAAAGTATGTAGAGTGTATTTATGTTTACACTTCAAAATGAAGGTTAAACAGTTCCTTCCTGTCAGTTTCATGCTGTCCATCTATCTAATCTCCATGCCACAAACCAGATTAGCAGCCACTTAAGTTATGTTTTAGTAGTCCCAGAAGTTAAACAACTAAAAAGACAGTCTAAATCAAAACCAAGTCAAACGATGTTTTTGTGTAGTATTTAATTTTACACTGTATTGTCAATAGTTCAAATTCCTCCTGTCTTCTTGTTTTAAAGGATGGCTTGTTTTGCACTCAGGACATAAAAAAAATTTGCTAACGTAGATTTCCAAAAATGCCTGATACATCTGGGGAGGAGGTCCAAGTGGTCTACTCAAACCACACTTCTATTCGTACTTCCCTCTCAAAAGTCACACACCTGTTCAAATATCCAACTTGACCACACCGGTCTTAAAAGAGGGATTGTTACTTGCTGTACACTGCTGTGTCATGTGTAGTGTTTCAAAATACACCAGTCAGAAATTATTTCAGACTCAACAAAAACATAATTATGATTACTTGTTTGAAGACTGGCCATTCGGCACTGTTCTGAAACCACGGCCGTCTCAGGTAGTATGCGGGGCCCAGCGTGGAATTTATTTATTTATTTTTTGCGAGGACCGAACTAGGGGAATGTAGCCTGTATGTGGTGTGAGAATACTAAAAAGCTATTGGAACAAACATAACCAATGCACAAACTACCGCATAGCAAAATAAGAATAAATAGTTGAACAATTAAGGACGTCAGTTGCCATAGCTGTTTACAAGGGGTTATTTCTGTAACGATGCAGAGTTCATACCTCGAATGTCTCAGTGTTATAAGACTCCCTCTCTGTAAGAGTCCCACAATGTGAGAGATAAATGTGCTCCATTACTGAGCCTGTGTTTGCTTGCGGTGTGCTGATAGATAGGAAAAGCTATCCCAGCTAACTGCTGCACCAGATCTTCCACTCAGGTTTAGCAGCCAAGGCAGCGTTAAACAGTGGGCACATAGGAAATTAAAACACACAGACAATAAATATGGCTGCCTATCTCTATCACAGGCTTAAATAGTAAACAAAAATGTGTATCTGTGATTGACTTGGAAATATGAACAACTCTTGCAGAAATGTTGTAGAAATTTTTGAGTGTAGAATCTCAGATTGTAACTGCAAACCATTTTAATTAAAAAAAAGTGAAAGGTCCAGAACATAAGAGTGAATAAGTGTATACATGACTAGAATTGAAGACCCAAGGCAGGATATATTTCCCCCAGTATTTATTAATATATAAGTTCATCACAGTTAAACATCACAATGTACAGACAGGAGCTTGAGGTCCACTCTCGCCAAAGACCGTCTGTGAAAGAGATCAGAAACATTCTTTGCCTGGCTTCCTCTGCCATGACAAGACTAAACTCCATCTGGAATTGCAACAACATCAGCAGGCCAATGAAAATCAGGCTCTTCCAGTTGTTGGTGGTTTCCACCCTTTTGTACGGGTGCGAGAGCTAGACGCTCACGGCCGAGACTGAGAAGCAAGAACCACTCCTCAACATCATCAGGCGCCACACGCTTGCCTTGTATGGTCACATAACCCGTCACAACTCTCTGGGTAAGACCATCCTCCATGGCACAGTGGAGGGAAAGCACCGCAGGGGTCACCAATGAAAATCCTGGCTGGACAAAGCCAAAGACTGGACTGCCGCCCTGCTACAAGCTGCTAAGGAGAACAGTGGAGAGCGTCGACTGCCGCTCGACGAGCCCGTCCACCTCAAGGTTCGCATTCTGTTGTGCTGACGGTGATGTGCATTCTGAGATGTTTTACTTCTCCCCATGGGCATAAAGAGTAGTCTTTTTAAATTACTGTTGCATTCCTATCAGGTTAAATCAGCCTTCTTCTCTGACTGCTCTCATCAACAAGGCATCTCTGCTTGCATAACCGCCGCTACTAGATGTTTTTTTTTTTTTTTTGCATCATACTGTGAAGAATCTATAGACCCTTGTGTGTAAAAGTCCCAGGCAATCAGCAGCCAAACCAGCCTCTCTGGCATCAACAACCATGCCATGGTCAAAATAACTGAGATCCCATTTTCCCCATTCTGATTTTATGCATTTTATGCTGCCACATGATTGGCTAATTTAACAAATGCATGAATCAGCAGAGGTACAGGTGTCCCTGTTAAAGAGTGAGTGTATGTGCGTATACTATATATGTTTATGGAGCTTATGGAGATATTACATGAAATATACCACATGACTAAACTGGCAAATCCAACAGCATTTTACTTCACACCCTTTAGTGTAAATAAAGAATACTTAGCCATTTTAGCTTAAAATAGGACAGAGAAATGGAGAGTTTTGTCTATCTTCCTCCACCCCAATGGTTCCATCCTCCAATGAGACAGGTGTAGAAAGCCCAAAGTGTGAACAAGCACAGAAATAATGATGGCCATTTCTTCAGTATGGATTTACAAGTATCATGCAAAACAAGGAAGAACAACCAAAGTGTCTGCCATGTGTTGATGTACTCTCCATATGAAGCCAAACAACTCAATAGTCACTTTGAGACCATTTCTTTTGGACAAGCCGAAAGAAAATGAGACAAGCCTAACAGGCAGCACATGCAGTTTAGAAAAGCCATGACAGTTAACAAAAGGGCCTTGAGATCTTTCCTAGTTAGTGAGCGTGTGACCATCACACCCATGTGTGCATGTTGGACATCCCACTTCAGATTTATTCCGCTATTGCAGCCTCCACTCTTCTGCGAAGTCTTTCCACTAGATGTTGGAGCGTGGCTGTGGGGATTTGTGTTCATTCAGCTACAAGAGCATTAGTGAGGTCAGGCGCTGATGTTGGGATGTCGAGGAGGTCTGGGGTGCAGTCGGTGTTCCAGTTCATCCCAAAGGTGTTCAGTGGGGTTGAGGTCAGGGCTCTGTGCAGGACACTCGAGTT
>CM040988.1:433870-500049 GCA_022985145.1 Pangasius djambal | reverse complement strand
GCTTTCTCTTACAAAGCCCCACAGTTATGGAACAGCCTTCCACTTAGTGTTCGGGGCTCAGACACAGTCTCAGTGTTTAAGTCTCGGCTGAAAACATATTTGTTTAGTCAAGCCTTTTGTGAATAGTTTTTTCTCAGGTACAGGGGCAGGTCTGGAGGGTTCACAGGCATAGAGTGTTGTGGTGAACTGGGATGTTTGGATGCTGTCCCCCCCCCCCCCCCCCCCCCCACTCTCTCACGTTCACTCAGGTTTGTCGGCGGTGGAGTGGCTGCTGCTTTATGTCCCAGGAGCTCTCATGTCTGTGTTAGCTTCTGATTCTCCCTTTTAGTTATGCTGTCATAGCTAGTCTTGCCGGAGTCCCTGCCTGCACTCTGCATGCAAAGTACATTGTGCTTAACCATTAGAGGACAAAAGCTTACCTAACAATCTCTCCCTCTCTCTCACTCTCTCTCTCTTTCTCTCACTGCCGAGCTACACATGCTACTCCTGAGATGCCAGTGATCTTGACCCTTTCTGCTCTCTGGACCTGCCTGATCCAGCCTGATACTCTACTTCTGGTTAGAGTTCTTATTGGACGGCCTTAAGAACCATTTGGATTGCTGGGGATGGTGCCACCTGGGGGCTGTGGAGATGGTTTGGGGATCTCATATGGGGAGCTGTACTGTAATGGCTTGGGACTGCGATTGCTGTGGTGGCTTTGGGGCTGCAGTTGCCACAAGCACCTTCGTACACAGGACTCCATCAATGGACAGTGGATAGATTTTAACCAACCGGACTTCTTGCGGAAACTTGTGGTTGCACAATTGCACTATTTGTCCATATAGTACACAATAATAGAAGGGATTTATTTATAAGCGCACTATCCGTTGCACCCAGATGAGGATGGGTTCCCTTTTGAGCCTCATTCCTCTCAAGGTTTCTTCCTCATATTGTCTCAGGGAGCTTTTCCTTGCCACCATCGCCTCTGGCTCGCTCATTAGGGATAAATTCACATATTTACAATATATTTTTTGTGAATCCATTTATTTCTGTAAAGCTGCTTTGTGACAATATCCATTGTTAAAAGCACTATACAAATAAAATTGAATTGAATTGAAGGCTGTGCTCGAGGGGGTTGGATTATCACTGAAAGAACATTGTCTTGCTTCTAATCCATGCTGTTAGAGGAGGGGGATTGTCCATACTCAGAAAATGTCTCCATTGTGGAGCCACTGGTACTTTCTTTGATCAAGCCCTCATCGACAAGCTCAGCCTCAGTACCCAGCCTCTCCAGACCACTGGGGATTCAAGCACTAGATGGTGGACCCATTGATGGTGGATCCATCACCTGTCAAACAGAAACCATCATGCTCCAAGTCAGTGCCCTGCACCATGAGCACCTCTCATTTCTGGTTACAGTCAAGTATCCCATAGTTCTCGGTTTCCCACGGATGCAAACACACAGTGTTCCTGTGTCTGATCAATAATGTCCTCATGGGCATGCTATGAAAATTTGCAATTGCTTATATTTATATTTTGACATATTCCCCTTCCATAGATTGCCATGTGAATCATGTCAAACAGGTCCTAACATGCCTTCTCCACAATCACCAGAAGTGTGAGTTTCACGTATCTAAAATTCCGCCTCTGGGATATATCATCAGTGGTGCTAATGGTTATGAATGTCAAAAAATGGCTTCTAACAACCACAGCCAAGTAATCACAAAGGTTTTTAGGCTTTGCTAACTTCCACAAAAGGTTAGAGGGTTAAGGTCCAGCTTGGCCACAGGCTGAAGGGTGCTGAGCAACCATTTATGATCTTCACAAATGATGTGAAGTATTAATGTGAAGTAACTCAGTGTTCATGCCTGATGTACCAAGTCTTTGTTTGATTTGTTTGTGTTTGATATCCTGGTTCTTGATCTTGATCTTTGTCTTTTGGTTTCTTGAGTCTGGTTTAGCCCTTTTCAGTCTGTTTGTCGATTGCCTGATTATCTGCCTGTTTTTGACCATGTTTTTACCTCACAATTTGTAATTATTTACAATGTCAGCAATACTGTACAATTTGTTTGCCTGTCTGTTTAAATAAAGCATTACATGCAGCGGCAGCCATCTCTGCCTCCTGACAATCTGTTGGCATCTCTGAATGCTGTTGCTAATGTGCAGTAAATATCTAAAATGAAAAAAAACTTCACTATGGTAATATTTAAGCCATAATTTTGAGATACCTCATAAATTTAACATAATATAATTTTAAGAAACATAATTTTGAGATGCTTTAATAAAATAATGGATTTATTTTGTCTTTTATTGGCAAAAACAAACTATATCTTAGCTGTAGAAGCCTTTATAACCTTTATACTTTTAAATACCTTTACATGTCTTTTAGCTGTTCCAATTTCTGAATGCAAACACCAGTCTTCAGGTGATTTTCAAACTTAAAGTAAAATACACTGAGTGTTTTAAATTCATCTGTTTACATGGACACCACCCTGCATTTTGCATTTTTATGGAAAAATGCTCCTAACTGTAAGCCATTTATTAAGCCAAAAGACGTAAGACATTTACTTTGTTCATTTGAAAGATTTCATCAGCCAAGACCCTGTTAGCACATGTTGCTATAAAGTTTGCATGTGTTTTTACACACAAAAACCTTAGTAAATCTGAACATAATTATTCATTAACAGTGGATTTGGTTAGGATTCTCAATTATAGTAAAATTAAAAAATGCCAATACCTATTATAAAGATATAAATCAAGAAACCAATTATATACTTATTTATTAGTCATAACTTATCAAAGCAGACAGAAGAAAACAAATGTTAACTATGAAATCTCACTGTACTTTTATTGTTAGTGTTACAGTTTGTGTTTTTTATGATGTCTTTACCTGTGGGAAAGGCTCGGCTGAAGACAGCAGCACATTCTCAGGCTTCAGGTCACAATGCACAATATTCTTGAAGTGGAGGTGCCTTAGGGCAGCTAAGATCTACAGATAAATAGAAAGAAAAAGAGATAGAAAAGCCGCAAGAGATAAGTATATTGTTCAGTAAAAACATATGTATCAAATGACTCAATTTTATACCTGTTTAGAATATGAATAGTGTTGCTGCAAGAAGTGCAGCAAGGCAGCTGTAAGCCCATACTCATTAAGTATTAACCCAGCAAATATGAATCTGAACTGACATCTGTGTACAAATGTCTGTATACTTTTATATTAAGATGTTTTGTATCAATTTTGAGTCATTACAAACAGACAACCAAATTTTGAATGAATACTTAAAGTAGCTAATATATAGGATAGACAGCCATAATGTTTTGTTTATACTCAATTTAGTAACACATTGTCCTTGCCTACATAAAGAAATTCTGACCTGCGTGATCAGGAACTTTGTGAGCCTCTCAGGTAGTCGTCCATTCTCACTTGAGAGGATCATTTCCAGCATGTCTCCATGAAGCTTCTCCATAACAACAAACACTTTTTCAGGAGTTTCAAACATACACTCCAGATTCACTATGCCCAGGTGTCGCAGACTCTGGGGAAAAAAAGAGATTAGACATTCTCTCACAATCACAGGAGAGTGAGAGAAAGAGAAAGGAGACAAACAAAGGTCCTTATTATATCATGACATAAATGGTGAACATACTCAAAACCAGCTTATAAGAAATATGACCAGACTTTCAAGCCAGAAAAATAAAATTTTGGCACTACCTTTTTGTTAAGAGGGGCTCTAAACAGGTGGTAATCGAGTGCAATTCTTGAGCAAAGTGGGTTACAGTGTTACAGTGTTACAGTGGGATTTCACACCCCCAACCACCCACACCACGCTTCCCCATAATGGCTACCTGGAGAATGGCCACCTCGTTCCTCAATTGGCTCTCCTGTTTAGTTGGAAAACGAAGCTTGTCGATCACCTTAACAGCCACATCCCTTCCAGATTTTCTGTGCTTTCCTGTTTAGTAAACAATGATTGTATAAAATGTTTTTCTGTGCTTTCCTGTTTAGTAAACAATGATTGTATAAAATGTTTTATAGGATAAAAGGAAATTTTAACAATACTATATTATATTATTATATGCTTATAACAATATGAAACTGAGTTGGTATAGTCCGTCACATTTTGCTAAAACATTCTTTAAATTTTTGAGTATACATACCACCATATACCACTCCAAACTGGCCAGAACCCAGAACCTCATCAGCAAAAATCTGATAAATCATGCCAATATCCTACAGAAAAAATTAGTTATAAGATCACTAAATAATTATCATTATTTTCCTCATCGTCATAATCCTTAATATTCCTCATCAGAAGACTGTACCTTAATTGTACAGAGTATGCACACTTACCACATTCTCCTGAATCTGACTGTTGGACACTGAAATACTGACTGATGCCTGTCCTGAGAAACAATTTGCAATTAAGTACTGAAGCATTCAAACTCAAAAAAACTGATCAATTCAGAGATCTTATCCTTACTGTGTGGGGTGCTGCCTTCAGATGGAGGATTGTCTTGGAAGATGACCGGCATAAGGGCCTGACGGATGGCGCTTTCCCAAGCTTTGGCAACTTCCCGTCCCACTCCACTACTGGGTACTACACTATTTGGTGAGGTGGGAACTGTCATACTAGGTAATTGGGAGGGGTTCGTGTCCTCACCCACAAAGTATCGTATGGTACCAGTCACAATCTCAAAGCAGTGTGGGCTAGCACCACTGGGCACCAGACTGAAATCACTTGCTGGGCATACTTCAAGAATTTCAGAAAGAGGTATTTCCTGGGAAGACAAAAGACATGAACGGTCAGTGAATCATATTTCAGATCAGTCTACAGTCACATCCAAACTCATTAGCAGAAAATTAATATGTCAATATACACTATAAACATTTGCTGTTATTATTATTTATTCAGGAATAAATTGTAATCTTAAAAGGTCAAAGCTACAATTCATTTACACTGTAACAATGACTGGAATTAGATGCATGAATCACTGTTAAAAGTCTTCATGATAGTACTCTCACTCACTTTCAGTAACTGCTTTGTTCTGGGTCAGGGTCACGGAGGATCCAGAGGATATATTACTAGGTAATGTAATCATACTTTACCATATACACAGTGGTTAGCTGGCATCTATGGCCATACCCTATGAGTGAACCCACTCATTCTGTGTTCTATGTTATATTTAATATTTAATTCTGCACAAATGCTCCGTTGGACAAAAAACAAAATAGTGAATTTTTTTACCAGCCTATATTTGAGGCCAAAAGTTTACATACACCTAGGCTAAAGATATTTAATCTGAGTTTTTCACAACTTCACACATTTCATCTCATCATACAATTCTTTTGCCAAGTGAATTAGGGCATCTACTCTTTTCAAGTTTGTAAAATTCTTACCTTGTAGTATTTATTGGTGGTGTCATTATGGAAAAGGATGATGCATTTGCAGTCCAGGCGCCAGTAGTGTCGCTTCCTCTGTTGGGGATGAGAGGTCAGGAATCATAGGTCAACAATAAGTCAATGTATCAATTAGTGAGGAAGAAAGCTGCTCCACCCCACAGAGAGGAGGAGAGATGCATGAAGAAGATGATAAGCTGTTAATATATGTGAGGAGAAGAGAAAGCAAGAAGCATAGATTGAAGGAGAGACTAAGATAAAAGTATATTTTTAATATATAAGTTTTTGCAAGATCTGGTAAATATATGTATGTAAACATTTTTCATTCATCAATATGCGTTTAACCTTTGTTCACCTGGTTAAATAACAGGTCTAGCAGTAATTCAAGTGAAGACTAGATGATAGTTAAAAACACAGGCCAGTTGCTTATGTGGCATCTAATACTAAACATTACAAACATCAGATGATGAGAATACATATGAGCACCTACCAATTTAAATAAAAATGCAAAGAAAAAATGTTATGCAAGAGAGTGCAGAGCAGAATCTCAGGTAAGTGTAAAGGCTGAGATATTTGTGTCCTTTAAGGCAGATAAAGGATGCAAAATAAAGAAATAATAATTCACTGAAAAACTAAAACAAATAATATGTCTATATGGTTCCATCTAGGCAATTAATGCAATATTAACAAACTAATAACCTTGCAATTTAGTTCTGGAAATCTTATCAAGTCGTAATTTCTTTCATTTCAAGCATTTTCTGTCACACAGAAATAATGTTAATTTGCCTCTTTTCCCCCTTCAATCTGTATTAGCCACAGAAATATACCTTCCTTACATTTTTTCCTGTTTGTTGCAGTGCAGAGGGAATTATTTATATGAACTAGAAAAGCAGTGTACCAGGGTGTCCTTGTTGCTGTAGTGCACCATCCAGCCTTCCTTAATAGCTGTACTGGAGCGGCGTGTGGTGTGTCTCACTGACTGTACCACTCTCATGAGGGGAATATTAGCACTGAGGAGATCAGAACACATACTTAATTCATGTTTTAAAAAGAAAGAGAGTGAGTAACAGAGATAGTGTGTATCTGACCTCTGGTCTCCACTGGCTCCATCCTGACTGTTGTCAGGGGAGAAGGAGCCAGGGATGCTGCAGGCCTCATCTGATTCATCCATCAGCGAAGTTCTTTCTGAGTCCAAATATTCATTACTGTAGTCCATTGGTACTTCTGTGTCTGCAGTTGGACTAAACATATCTGTAAGAAGGAGAAAGAAAGAAAAGAGAGATCAACATAAGCAAAACCACACAATGAAAAACTAAATATACATGATTGGATTCAGATACATTACTTGCTGGTCATTAATGAAAATATCCAATCAGCTAATCAGGTGGCACCAACATAATGCATAAGACCATTCTGGTCAAGAGCTTCAGTTATTGTTCACATCAAACATGAGAATGGGGGAAAAATGTGATCTCTGTGACTTTGACCATGGCATAGTTGTTGGTGTCAGATGGGCTAAGATTTTCCACACACAACAGTCTATGGAGTTTAAACAGTTTGGTGCAAAACAAAAAAAAAAACAGCAGAAGACCACATTGGGTTCCACTCCTATCAGTCAAGAACAGGAATATGAGGCCACGGTGGGCACTGGCTAACCCAAATTGGACATCTAAAGATTGTAAAAAGACCATATGACGTTTTACCATCTTCAAATACTGAAATCAGATAATTTCACTAACGTCCAGTGTGGGTGAGTCTGTGCCCATGATAGACTCAGATTGCTGTTCTTGGCAGACAGGAGAGGAACCTGATGTGGTCTTCTGCTCTTGTAGACCATCCACCTCAAGGTTTGATGTGTTGTGTGTTCTGAGACACATGGTTGTAAAGACTGATTATTTGAGTTATTATATCCTTCCTGGCAGCTTGAACCAGGAAGGATATAATAATAATTTTCAACCTCTGTCGTCTCATCAACAAGGTGTTTCCACCCACAGAACTGTCGCTCACTCAATGTTGACTGTTGTGTGTGAAATTCCCAGGAGATCAGGAGTTTCTGAAAAACTCAAACCAGCCCATCTGGCACCAACATTTTATCTATCTATCTATCTATCTATCTATCTATCTATCTATGTATCTATCTATCTATCTATCTATCTCTCTCTCTCTATATATATATATATATATATATATATATATATATATATATATATGTTTTGGCAAACTCTAATTTGGTGTACCTGTTTTTGAGGCTTACCAAGGTTTTACATCTTGTGCTAAACCTACAGTATTTACTCTGGTGAAGTCTTCTCTTGATTGTTAACTTTGATATGCCTACCTTGTCGAGGGTGTTCTTGATCTGGTTTACTGTTGTGAAGGGTTTTTTTTCTTCACCAGGGAAAGAATTCTTCTATCAACCACCACAGTTATGTTCCAGTTACGTTATGGTCTTTCAGAGCTTCTGGTATTCACAGGTGTGTTTTTCTTTACCAAATAGTTGATTTAGCCACAACTAATGCTTTTTGCCATCTCTCTGATGGGCTTGCTTTGATTTTTCAGCTTAATTATGGCTTGCTTTACTGGCAGTGAATCAACTCTAGACCTTTTATCTGCTTGCTTCTAAGTAAATTAATGAGGGGATAACACACACCATGGAACAGCTTGTATACTGTATATTATCACCATATATATATTTTTTTTTTTTTTTCATTTAAAATTGGAAATAAGCAAAAGGTTTTAGAATTTTTAAATCTAAAACAAAGTAGAAAGATTATTTCTAGGTCCATAGTTAAATGTAAGCAAAATTGTGATATTGACCATGTTAACTGCTTTAAACAAAAGGTCAGATTTAAGGTCAGATATAAGCAGAGTGCTTCACATACTGTAGTGTAACCAGTGGATGTTCTCAATGCTTGATGATGTAATATCTGTAGACAAAACATAGTGTGTTGAAGAGTCAAAGTGTGTAGATGAGCTATTTCTCCTTACATTTCCTCAATTCATTGCTCCCATAACAACAACTGCCTATGCACACACAAATATAATTAATGTTATGTCCATTGTTGTTGAAGTGCCTTGCCACTGGAAAGTGAATAAACAACTCCTACAGTAATGGACGAGGAGTGATGGGTAATAAAAAAAAAATGATCCTTTAGGGCTTGTGATTTTAGTGGCTATTACTCACTGAATCATTCAGGATAAATTGAAATTTAAATTTAAATTTTATATCTGTAAAGCTACTTTGTGTCCATTGTTAAAAGCACTGTATTAAATAAAATTAAAATGGCAAAATTATTTTTTAAAAAACTATTAATTTATTTGTTTGTTCGTTTGTTTATTAAGCATTTTTGTCCTCCATTTCTCTGCTCCGAGCGTGAGCTGCACAAGTCCCTCCCTCCCCTCATCAAGGGAGGAGCACAGTGCCAACTGGTTTTCCCAAGCCACAGTAGCTCATATGAGAGCTTTAGCAAATAAGCAAATAGATCATGTGAGTGACCTTGGAGCATTTGGTAGGGAAAGAGAAGGGCTGTAACTCAAAAGAGAACATTGCAATTAAAACCCCCGACAATGCCCTGGCATCATATTACTCTGTAGCCGGCAAATGGGGTTCGGTTTGGTGTCTGTCTGGGTTTTCATGAGAGGACCTCTCTCGAGGGGATGCGACCACTGGCTGACTGTTGACCTGTCTGCTGATTAAGTGCCAAATTTTGCAGTTGGTCCAGAATTTGCTGCAAAATCTGCTCATGACCGATGGTGGTCCCCTGGTTATGGAGTGTGGTTTTGACCTGGTAAAGCTCAGCTGGGTCTGTTCTAGCTGAGTCTCACTTTAACAGGGTTATAAGTGAAGTGACTTGTGGCCAAGTACGGTGACCCATACTCGGAATTTGTGCTCTGCATTTAACCCATCCACGTGCACACACACAGTAGTGAACACACACACACCCAGGGAGCAGTTGGGGGATCGGTGCCTTGCTCAAGGGTCTCACCTCAGTCGTGGTATTGAGGGTGGCAGAGAGCGCTGGTCATTCACTCCCCCCACCTACAATCCCTGCCAGACCCAAGACCTTCGGGTTCACCTTCAGGTTATAAGTCTGACTCTCGGACCATTAGGCCATGACTGCCCCCAATAAGTTGCCTTGTAATCAGAATGAGCATCTTAACAACCCTCTTGTGCAAAGCACCCAAAGAATGGACTCAATAGCAGTTTTTGCCAGTCAAAATGAGTGAAGTGAAAGTTGTACTTATTGGAGCTTGAACCTGGTTCTCAAGATTGAAATGGTGAGTACTCTAACACACTGAGACAATGCTATTTGACAGTGTCACAGGAATGCCAGAAAGCCCTAGAGATAAGAGAGCAGACAGAAGAAAGAAAATAGAGAGAAATTATCTTCCCCTTTTTCCACAAAGACCCTTGTAACCACAGAACCAGAAAATATACAATTCACTGGCCTCATCTAATCAGAAGACTCAGCACCAGAGTGTTTCCCCAGTCCGCTTAAATAGGGTAGTCCCAGTTGCAGGAATAACCTCACTGCAAGATAGGCAGTGTAGTTCTCATGGGACCACACTATTACCAAAAAGGAGGTCTATGCCTCCCTCTTCTGGCATTCACGGGTGTTTTGCAGCTGGACATTACAGCAGACATTACACGTAGAGCCTGGCAATCCTGGTCATGGAACAAATACCAAGTTTATTAATATTACATAACTGATAGGTGCACTCTTTTCCAAAATAAAATTATATTTCTACCATATTTCCGTACAAACAAAAGACATGCGTTCATATGTTAAACCATTGCTTCATATATAGTGGGGTCCAGTAGTGAAAATGCTTCTATTTTGCATTCTTTTCAAATTTAATACAACAATTTTCATCACAAACTAATATTAATGACAACTTGAGTAAAAAGTAGAATCCCTGAAATATTTATATGAATTTCAGAATTCCATAGTATTCGGTATATCCTTGTTTTGCCTTAATAACAGTGTGCTGGAATGAACTCTGCAAGTTTGTGCAAAACCTTATGATCCATTTTAGATCAAATCTTTCAGAGTTGCAACTGAACACATGCGTCAAAAGGATAGATTAGGCAGGAGGAAAATCTGACCTTTTGTACAAAATAGTTAACATGGTCAATATAACAAATTTGCTTACATTTAAATAGAATCTGCGCTCATTTCTGTGCAACTTTAATAAAGAGCCCATGTGCAGTAATGTTTCATTACCTCCAATAGTTTCCCCAAGACAATCATTAGGCACTTTGTATGCACACCTCTTGTGGCAGTTGAATTTGCAGTCTGAATGAGGAGAAATACACAACATGTTATCAATAAAATCTAATACAATTATATTAGTGATAAAGCAATTTAAGCAGTATGGTATACATGTCACATAATGCAGTACCCAAAAAAAAGACTGCCTAATTCCAAAGACAGTTGCCTTTGTGTGAGTTTTAGCCCAAAGCAGAGGTAACATGAGACTTTCATCTGTATGCTGAGTCAGAGCAAATTGGCTGTTTATGGGCAGTCCTGGTGTGACATGTTTCTGGAGGGAAAGTAGTGGCTAACCTTAGCCAGATAGGTTGTTATTTTTAAGTGATAATTTTAGATTATTTTGTATGAAGAAGCTTCCTATCATAGCAAAACAAGCAAATTGATTGAAGGGTTGAAGGATAAGCTGACCAATCAATGGTCAACTGGACTTAACATTGCTCCTAGCTCAAGCTGATATCGAGCAAGAAAAATGCACTTAAATTCAAGGCCAGAACTGCAGAACTGACACACATCTCTCTTTTTTTTTTGTAAACTCCACCCTACATGTGCAAGTCTTGCACATTTGTCCAAGTAGCACTGAAGTCCATACTTGTGTACATCTGATGCTGAATACTGATGTGTGCAATTTTGTTATTAACTCCTCACTTTGCACATGTAACTCAACTCTGAAAAAAGCTCAGTATGTACTCACCAAACACTTTATTAGGAACACTATAGTTATACTGGGTAGGGCCTCACTTTGCTCTTAAACAACTTCAATTCTTCATGGCATGGATTCCAGAAGATGTTGGAAATTTTCCTTTGAGATTCTGGTCTATGTTCACATGATTGTATCATGTAATTCTTGCAGAACTTTCTGGTGGACTTTCATACTGCAAATCTCCCATTCTACCACAGCCCAAATGTGTTCTAGTGAATTCAGATCTGGTGACTGGTAAGGCCAATAAATTATGTTCATGAAACCAGTTTGAGAAGACTTTTGCTTTGTGAGATGGTGCATTTTCATGCTGGAAGTACCCGTTAGAAGATGGGTAAATTGTGGCCATGAAGCAATGATTGGTATTAATGGGCCCAAAGTGTGCCAAGAAAACATTCCCCACACATTTAGTGAAACCCAGTGTGGTCTTCTGTAGCCCATCTGCCTCAGGTTTCGACGTGTTATGCATTCTGAGATTCTTTTCTGCTCACTACAACTGTACAGAGTGGTTATCTGAGTTACTGTAGCCTTTCTGTCAGCTCGAACCAGTCTGCCCATTCTCCATTGACTGTTCTCATCAACAAGGCTTTTCCGTCCACAGAACTGCCACTCACTGGATGTTCTTTCTTTATTGCACCATTCTGATTAAACTCTAGAGACTGTTGTGTGTGAAAATCCCAGGAGTTCAACAGTTATGGAAAAACTGAAACCAGCCTGTCTGGCACCAACAATCATGCCACAGTCAAAATCACTGAGATCACATTTTTTTCCCATTCTGATGATTGATGTGAATATTACCTGAAGCTACTGGCAGGGGACAAAAACATAAAATAGATGCGATGGTTAGTCCCCGCTTTACCCATCCACTGATTTTAGAAACGAATTGGCCAGCATTTCAGATGTTGTTGAGGGGAATGTGTGTGGATGGGTCCTGCAGCAGTTTAACATGGTGTGGGAGGGGTGCAACGATGGCTGGGGAGGAGTTGCCTGGGCCGTCAACGTCAGCCCCGCGGGCACGCCTTAGACCAAGTGAAAGTAATTGATAGTCACCGGGTCCAGCCCAACATTGCGCTCTCCTGTCCCTATTTTGCAGTTATTAAAAATAGGTTATATTGAGTGACGCAGGACACTCAAACCAAAGAGGAACCAAATTGTTGGTCCCAAAGAGCCATTGGGAAATGTTATTCCAGGAGGCTCAACATAATCTGATGGCGGGGCACTTAAGGCAGGATAAAACACAGAACCGATATCATGAATGTCAGCTGGTGAATCCACCCTTAATCATATTCCCCTTTGAAAGAATTGGTATACATCAGGCCATTAGAATGGACTGCACAAGGGCATCGATTTGTGTTAGTTTTAGTGGACTATGCAACACAATATCTGGAAGCAGTGCCTCTCTGCAACATCTCAGCACGCAGTGTTGGAGAGGCACTCTTCCGTGCTATCTCCCAAGTCGGGATCCCAAAAGAGATCCTGACTGACCAGGGCACATCCTTTATGTCATGCTCTCTTTGTGAGCTGTATGAATTTTTGGGGATTAAACCGATTCGCACCAGTGTTTACCATCCACAGACAGATGGGCTGGTGGAACAGTTTAATCAAACACTTAAGAATATGATTCGTAAGTTCGTTCACAATGATGGTCCAAATTGGGATAAGTTCAAGCCCCTGTTATTTGCAGTTCGAGGTGTCCCACAACCCTCCATGGGGTTTTTCCCATTTTAATTATTCTATGAGCGCAAGCCTTGAGGAATCCTAGATGTCATTAGGGAAAATTGGGAGGAGGGACCTTCCAGTGAAATGAAAATGAAAGCAAAAAGGAAGTTCAGTACATTCTGGACCTTGTTGTGTGAACTCTACAACTTGACTCACCTAACACAGGAGAATTCGCGTCAGGGCCAAGGAATGACCGTGCCGACTCTATGACGGGTACTCAGCTACAGGAATTTTCACGGGGAGATTAAGTGCTCATATTATTACCCACATCAAGCTCCAAATTGCTCACCAAGTAGCAAGGGCCCTTTGAGGTCACACTGCAAGTTGGGAACATCGGCTATGAGGTAAGGCGAATGGATAGAGGCAGGGTGTGGCAGATTCACCACCTCAATTCCTTAAACCATGGAGAGAGGTGGTCCCTGTGGCTTTGGTGACAGTCATTCCAGAGAGGGAGGAGCTAGGACGGGATGTACATCTAAAACGGCAGCTCAATCCACCCCAATCCCTTGTGGAGACCACATATCACTGTCCCAAATTACAGAGGTTGCCAAGTTTCAGGTGGAATTTTCCAACTTGTTCTCACCCCTACCCGGTCTCACTAATCTCATAGAACACCACATTGAGATGCACCCAGGGGTGGTGGTACACAGCCACCACTATCGTTTGCCCAAGCACAAAAACCAAGTGGCTCAGGAGGAGCTCACAGCCATGCTCGATATGGGGGTAATCAAGGAGCAATCAGAACAGTCCAGTTCTGTGAAAAGTCAACGCGGTGTCTAAATTTGACGCTTACCCAATGCCCCGCATTGACGAACTGCTTGATCGGTTAGGTGTGGCTTGCTTTTATTCAACATTGGATTTGACAAAGGGAGATCCCCTTGACTCCAATATCTCATGAAAAAATGGCCTTTTCCACTCCATTTGGGTTACACCAATGCATGACCCTTCCTTTTGGGTTGTTTGGGGCCCCAGTGACATTCCAGCCACTCATGGACAGAGGCCTCTGTCCACACGCTGCTTATGCCACTGCCTATATAGATGATATCATAATCTATAATAATTATTGGCAGTGGCACATTCAGCATTTGAGGGCTGTCCTGAGATCACTGCAATGAGCAGGGCTCATGGTGAATCCAAAGAACTGTGCGATTGGACAGGTGGAAGTATGGTTTCTGGGCTTCCACTTGGCGTCCCCAAATAGATAAGATAGCATCCCATTGGCTGATCTCACTAAAAAGTGAGTGCCAGATCTGGTTCGGTGGACAGAGCCATGCCAGCAAGCTTTTATTTAGTTAAAAGTTGAACTCTGTGGCGCTCATGTTCTCTTACATTCTCTTTACCTCTCTCTCCCCTTTGTTTTGCAGACGGACACATCAGACAGAGGGCTGGGGGCCATGTTGTCCCAGGTGGTAGAGGGGGAGGAGCACCCTGTGCTTGTCTGAAACAATGTTTAGGTAGGTGGTATGTGTCAAAGTAACATCCACTTGAAGGCCAGGACCCGAGGTTTCCCAGCAGACCATTGCCCAGAGCATCACACTGCCTCCGCCAGCTTGCGTTCTTCTCATTGTGCATCCTGGTGCCATCTCGTCCCCAGGTAAGCGACGCACACACACCCGGCTGTCCACATGAGAAAAAAGAAAATGTGATTCATCAGACCAGGCCACCTTCTTCCGTTGCTCCATGGTCCAGTTCTGATGCTCACGTGCCCACTGTAGGAGCTTTCGGTGGTGAACAGGGTCAGCATGGACACTCTGACCGGTCTGCAGCTACACAGATCCATAGGCAGCAAGCTACGCTGCACTGTGTTCTCACACCTTTCTATCAGAGCCAGCGTTAACCTTTTCAGCAGTTGTGCTACAGCAGCTCTTCTGTGGGATTGGACCAGATGGGCCTTCGCTCCCCAGTGAGCCTTGGGTGCCCATGGGTCACTGGTTGTCCTCCCTTGGACCACTTTTGGAAGGTACTAACCACTGCACACCGGGAACACCCCACAAGACCTGCCGTTTTGGAGATGTTCTGACCCAGTCGTCTAGCCATCACAATTTGGCCCTTGTCAAAGTCTCTCAGATCATTACGCTTGCCCATTTTTCCTGCATCCAACACATCAGCTTCGAGAACTGACTGTTCACTTGCTGCCTAATCCCACCCCGAGATAGTTAATGTTATTCACTTCACCTGTCAGTGGTTTAATGTTATGGCTGATTGGTGTATGTGTCCACACACATTTCAATATTATTAGGGGCCTTCTAGGTCTTATTTTAGATTGATTTCAAAGAAGTCACATTTACACAAGCGCATATGAAATATATACTTAAATAAAAACCTAGATGCTAAACTGCATTTTATTGCTAAGTACCTGTACTGTGCAATGACATTAAAGTTCTTTCTTTCTATCTTAACAAAATGAAAAATATTGTCATCCTTGCTGTTTAAGAATAAAACTTCATATTTACCTAATGAAATGTTCATCAGGTAAATAGTCCAAAATGGCAATCTATTGTTTTTTTCCAGATATACTGAAATGTTGGTGAAATTTTACTTTGACATGCATAAGTGAAAAATATGCAAATATTGTATATGCATAATTTTTATTTACATACAGTATTCATGTTCCAACATTTCACTGCAGAGGTTTACATACAAGTATGTACTTATGCACAAGACCTTCACTGATCTATATGCAAGTATTTCACATATATGTACAGTATATGTGTGAATGTTTTACATGTTTTACATACATATGTGTGGCTAAGTAGAAATTAAGGTTTTGTATATAATTGGGTGAGTCTACAGAAGTATGCATGTATGTGTGAGAAATCTAAAAAAAAATGTGTAATTTGATTTTACTGATTTTAAATGTAATATTTAGGCAATCATTTCAGTTTTAGGTTTTAAAACGATTTTTGTAAGAATTTTCAAATGATACGCCAATATCAAACTTCTCCTCCAAGATCCTAGAAAAGGTGGTAGCTTAGTGGCTAAATTCATATTTGAATAGGAATCACAGACATGAAATACATATTTCAGTCAGAGTTTAGACCTCATCACAGTACTGAGACTGCACTACTAAAGTAGTAAATGACCTACTACTAGCCTCCAATCAGGGTTGCATCTCTTGGTTTGTAAAACTTGATTGCAGTATTTGATACCATAGATCACTGTGGCATCAGGGGTGTGGTCAAGCGTCGGCTGTGGACGGAGAGAGGAGGTGGTGTGAACCGGCAGGTAACAAGTTCTTACCTGTGTGTTATTAATGGCAGCGTGCTTATATGTGTGTCTTTCCATTCAGTAGATGCAGTGAGCCAAAGCAACACACACATGCATGTGAACTTGAAGTTGAATTTGAACTTGAGTTTGGACTTGAACATCAGACAAGCAGTGAACTTCTTGGTCTTTTTTATTCTTTGATTTTTCTTTAAGTTTATGAGATGCGCCCTCACATTAAAAAGGGGGGGGAGTGGGGGGGGAGCTCCTCACAGACACAGAGCTTTATGTTTCAGCAAAGCCAGATGACAGACACCAGCTTAATACAGCTGAGGAATGTGTAAGGGACATTAGACGCTTGATGTTGAGTAACTTCCTCCTACTTAATTTCAACAAGACAGAAGTACACAAACAAGACAAAAAAAGTTTCTCAATTATGACCTTAATGACCTTTCAGTTTCATTCTGTGCAGCAGTCAAGTTTTATTTTTAGGATAAAATCTTTGCTACTTCTACCTGGCTGACATGACGCAAACAAAACATAGCTAAATTTAATCCCATGGCAGCATGATTTCAAATGTTTAAAAGAATCTTTGTGATACTAAAGATGTTCAAGAAATGTACATATCCCAATCTACAATTTAATTATAAGTAAATTATAAATAAAAGCCTGATCAGAACTGTGTGGGTGTGTCAAATCGCATAATGATTGACAGTCCCCAGCTGTGTAAATGACTGCTGAACTGTGATAGTGCTAGAAACACTTGTAGAAATGACAGAGCAGAACTTACACAATGCTTTTTTTCACACAAGACTGTCTGTTCAATCCACACTGCATTCATTCTGCATGCACTACTGGCACAACAGCGTATTTAATTTTTTATCAAGAAAGTAAATGCCCACATTTAAAACCTTATCAGTGAAACATGGGGACTGGTGAAGTTGGGCTAGCTGTAGAAAGAGCATAGTGGGACAGTGAACAGTAATTGAGAATGTATGATTTCAATGGATTCCTATGAAGTTTTCACTTCACCTAAGCCTGTGATTGAAAAATGATGTTTGAAACAAAGGCAGCTTTATGTTTTATGTGGTTCTAATGCACCTTTAAAGTAGCTGGTTTGTACTGAAATGCATCCATTTTAAGAAGCATTTCAAGACACACCAGCTATATTAGAGGCACATGGCACCGCCTTTGTTCTAAATGACTTTTTTTTTTGTCTCACGCATAAAAAAGTCTCCAGAAACATGTCTTGGCCTTAGGTAGTGTTACTTTATAATTCATCAGAGTAACTATAGCTACACGTAAAAGCAAAAACAGGGTGAATCTTATTAAGAATGGCACAAACACATCCAATGCTAATTAATTCCACACTATAGCTGCTGAAGCTAGGAAGATGAATATTCCCCCCCTTCCCTTAAGCCCTGCTAATTTCAAGTGACCCCAAACATCATTTGACACCAGACATTCAGACCTTTGCACTGCAGTCCCTGGCGGAAAAGGCCCCGGAGCAGTCTTTTGCAGTACTGGCAGACGGTGGGCCGTGTGTAGGAGTGCACTGCAAATGTGTGTGGCACCTTTACTTTACTCATTAGTATCTTGTCCAGGTGGACAGGCCGGCCTGTGTAGAACCGCCGTGCTTCACTGGGAGTTCGGGGCTATACAACAATTAGAGAAGAATAGAAAAAAATAAAAGGGGTTTACTGTTTGGTATTACAAGATGCTAAACACATGAGCATCTGGAAGGCCATATCATATAAAACAATCAGAAAATTTTTCAATCATTAATTTTAACTAATACTTAGCCATTTATGTTATGCAATAAAAATATAGCTTTAAGTAACTTGTGAGGTAACTTACCAATTAAGTTACATTTTAGGTCTGAGTATATAATGAGGTTATACAAATGATATTGTAAATAATAGGGACATACCATTAGGAACACTACCTGAATGTTATCTCATATTGCTAAATATTTAAATACATCACTGAATAGACTTCTTCTGAGTAGTTAAAAGTGACGACATATTTTAAGTATTCTCCAATAGCATCAGGTACCACCACCATACTAATACTCTTCTACAGAATTTAGTGTTTACTCAGGTTTAAATTTTGTTTGAAGATAAGAAACAAAGAAGTGGAATAAATATGCATAACGGAAAAAATCTGATACTTTTTCACAGCACTGTAGCTAAGACTGGGCATGTGGATGGGTGTGTGAGCTTTACCATCTGTGTGTGTGAGCGGATCAGATTTGTTTCCTCAGAGGTTGTGCTGGTGCTTAAACTACTGAGGGATTCAGTGGTGGACAGACGGAGAGACTGGCTGCTGGAGAGAGACGTGGTTGACAGCCGTCTCTTCCTCGCCCCACTGCAGTTATTGGGAATGCTAAAAGCACAACGTTTATGGTAGTTCAGCCCACAACCTGAAGGGGGAGATAGCCATCAGAAATAAGAGCACTATGAATAAACAACAAAGAACTGTGAATGCTTTAATGGCATATGTAACTCAAATGTCAGCATTGTGCTGCACAAAATCTAGACTGGAACTAATTGTAATTCTTTCATTTGTACTCTGCTTTCAAGTGTTCCTAAAGACGAGTAGCTCTCACCATCACATTTTAGCCCTTGCCTCACTAGGCCAAAAAGCATCTCTCCACAGTGGTCACAGAAAGCAGGGGCACGGTATGAGTGCACATTCAGAGCATGTGGACGAATCTGGAAATCCTCAAAGGTAGCAGCCGCTGCAGAAAAATACACACAATAGAAATTTTCAGAAAACTAAAACATAACTGGATATATACCTCAATTCATAGTTAATGATAAAGAAACAAAAAAAATTAATGCAAAAAAACAAGTGGATTTGCTTCATTAGTTTTGCTACACAGCACAGTGGGCTGCATTGCTGCCTCATATGCCAAGGATCCCTGCTTACTGTTTGCACAGAGTTTCTGTGCCTGTTTTCATGGTGTCTGCATGGGTTTTCTCTGGGTTCTCTGGTCTCCTTCCACCTCCCAAAAACATGCCAGCAGGTGGATTGGCTATGGTAAATTGTCTTAGGTGTGAGTGTGTGAATGTGTGTGCGTGGGGCCCTGCGATGTACTAGCATCCCATCCAGGGTGTGTCCCTGTCTCGTGCCCAGTGTCCCCATGTGAGACTACTGAGTAAACAGTTGAGCACAAGACAGTGAGTTTATTAATTTCACACAAACACAAGCATGACAGTGCTTTAATGCTTAGTGAATATAGTGAATACCACTTAATTAATAACACCAAGTATTGCCACTGAAGAATGATAATACTAATAATAATTTTGTAATGGTGATTGCTATTTGTTAGACCTTTCTCAGTCCTCTTGCCAATTACAGTGATTCACTTGTCACCTGTGCACACACACACATACTCAATAGTTACTATATAGTAAAATAGTTACTACATAAGCTGTCACATCTTTTCTTATACAGGAACCAGAAATGCTGAAGGATCTTAGTTGAGCAGTGGAGTGGTATCAGGTTAATGAAAAAGAAGTGTCCATGTGCTATTCAGCTTGTTATTTAGTTGGGTACAGGCTAGATATTTTTAATAAAGCATGTGAAAATATTAAGCTTAAAATTAAGTACATGTTTCTAAAGCACTAAAATATACTGTACACTGCCTGTTAATAAAAATGTGTTATAAAAGTATTAGCTGCTGATTTTGGGAATTCACTTCTTTTGCACCATACAAGCTCCACCATACAAGTGACTAGCAAGACTAAATTATAGTTAATGATTTAACCATACTTTAACAGTTTATTAAGGTTTACCAATAATTTAGTTGTGTACTAATTAATAGTGTAGAGAGAATATTTGAAACAATACGATAAAATTAAATGTTATGGTATATAAAATGAAACAGTTACTGTTAAGGCTAAATAACATATATTATCTTTATAAAAGTATACATTGTTTGTGAATGAAAGTAAAATACAACTGAGAAGTAATAACACCCCCTCATTTATGAGGGGTATATAAATAACTGTCCATTAAAGCAAAAGAAAATAAAAAGACATTTCCGTAGTCTTCTGCAGTTGTTTGTCTGAAATCTTTAGCCTGCTTTCTTTGCCGTGCATCTTCTTACGGTCTGCCTCAATGTTTTTTCCACTGCCCTGACTAGTTGACAGCTTGGTCAGAGCTACAGGTGATCTGTTCTCCAAAATTGTGGATAGCCTCCTCTCATTCAATTCTAACTTGGTAAGTGTGCTTTCTTGTATTACAACCTCTTTTTGTAGTACACAATACATTAGCTTTGAGTTGGTTTTCCCTTGTTTGCATTACTTGCCTGTATTAGCAATCATTTACTGCTGATTGTTATGTTGTGTCTGTGGGCTTGTACTGTGCAGTTTTACTCATAGTTTGCCCTGTAGCCTAAACAATTTGCTAGCTGAAAATTCCCAGACAGCAGTCTGGGTCACTGTACATAAATCATTAGTTGGTGGCAAACATGAATCGGTTGAATTCAAAGATTCAGCAGCTGAGACCATTCAATTTGGAGACTTACACTGTGGCAATGACAACAGAATGCAGAGGAATCCAGCAGACTCAGAGTAATTGCCCAAATGAGCTTTTATTTTGAGTCTGTGCCATGGCACTATACTTTAGTGACAGGAAAAAAGAAATAAATGGAAGAAGAATGTAAATGGCGCTTTGATCTGCTAAAAATTGGCTTCTTTCCAGCTACTCAAGGTGTCTGCCTATGGTGTCTGTTCCATGAATGAGCACAGACACTCATCTCACTGAGAGAGAGAGAGAAAGAAACAGTTTATTATTATATACACTCACAAATGGGCCATAGGTGTACCATTTTAAATCTCTCATTCCCCACACTTCCGCTGCAGACTCTCGCTAAACCACGCTCCCACCTGCCACAGTGGGGTCTCGTGCAGACCTCAATTGGAGCAGTCTTATTAATTTGGGGATCCATAACCCAAGTGGAAGCCCAAATACCATATCTCCACCCATCCATTTACACATTTCACTGGGTTCACCATGAGGCTGGCTCATCTCAAAGACTTTAGGCCCACTCTCACATCCTGCATATGCTGCTGCCAATCGTTACTGTACATTATCATAACTAAATATATATCTAAATATGCAGTGCATATACACAGTGGGGCCCGTAACACCTGATCCATCAGCCTTTGAAACATGGCCAGCACCCATGAAAAATGTAAACCAATCCATATTGTGCATATTGAGGCATATGAGGCACTGGAGTGTTATCAACTTTATAAACTGCATTCACTTTGCAGAAATCCAAACAAAATTGGAGGAAGGCCAGAGGGGTGAGCGACGTCCTCCATGAAACAACAGAGGGGAGAGACGCACACCATTAAGCAAGGGGAAGGAGCAATGTCCTCAGCAGAGTAAGGAGACGGAATGATGTCCTCAGCCAAGCAAGAAGGCAGAGCGATGTCCGAAGGGGAGCCAGGTTGCAGAGTGATGTCCAAAGCAGAGCCATATGGCATAGTGACATCCTCGGTGGAGCAGGGAGACAGAGTAATGCCCATAGTGAAGCTGTGAGGTGTAATGATGTCCTCTGTGGGGTAGAGGGAGAGAGGGATGTCCTCAGCCGAGCAACAAAGCAGAGGTACATCCTCAGTGGGGCAAGAAGGGTGGGAGATGGTTCCAGCCTGGTTGGGAGGTGGAAAAAATCTTCTCGTGGGCACATGGCTTCAAGCCATTCCGGCATGGTGCTCACCCATTCTCTCGTCCCCTGTAATTCCCACATCAGGCAGTTCTTTTCCAGGAGATCTTGTAGGCCCTTCAAAAAAATCTGCTGCATCCGTAGTTGGGTCTAGCTTTCTGTCATGGATTGATAGCGGAGGTGGATGCATACTGGTGTCTATTAGAGTGAAACACATGAAAACAAAGACTATGAACATGAAACAAACCAAACAAGAACTAGATATGCATGGCACGAACATGAATACAACCAGGACTGAGGTATCAGTGCCCCGAAGCCGGGGCCCCTGGGACACAATTTTCACCCCGCCTTTCCTACCATCTCTGTCTTTCCCTTTCCCCTCTAATGTCCCCACAATCTCTCCACACAGGGGAAACCTCCTGTGCCCACCAGGACTGGTGAAAAGCCTGGCACTGCTGGTACCATGGGGAAGTCAGTCATTTCCAGAATCAGTGTACCCTCATGGAAGTGGGAACACTGATCTGGATCCCTGACACACCGCAGGCCTCCCCTGATCGAGCAGAAACTTACTACATACCAGTAAGTATACATCAGGCCTTGGTGGACTTGGGTTATATCCAGACCTCAGTGCATTGGGGCATTTGGGGCATTGGACCCAAACATGTGATTGGTGAAG
This sequence comes from Pangasius djambal, assembly GCA_022985145.1. Classification (NCBI taxonomy): domain Eukaryota; kingdom Metazoa; phylum Chordata; class Actinopteri; order Siluriformes; family Pangasiidae; genus Pangasius; species Pangasius djambal. The sequence continues at coordinate 477,426 of CM040988.1, read as the reverse complement.
GTGAGGTGTGTGCATGGGTATGTTCATGAGGACCTGCTAGTGCCAGTCATTTTTCAATTCTGCGGACAAAAGCATAGAGTAGCGGTGGTGGTTAGTCCTCACGTCACCCATCCACTAATTCTCAAGATAAATTGGCCAAATTTTCAGATATTGGTATAGGCAATGTTTATGGATCGGTCCTGCAGTAGTGAGGGATGGTGTGGAATATGCACAGCGTTGTCTGGGGAGGCAGTGCTGGGACCGGTGACATCAGCTCTGTGTCAGGGAGACACAGAAGGTGGGGAGGACACCCTTCACAGGGATTCCCTTCAGGGATTTCCCTTTAGAGCAGTTGTGCGATGAAGCCCTGAGGCACACCTTCGACCAAGTGAAAGTAATTGATGGTCAACAAGCCCTGCCAAATGTTGCACTTTTTCCACCCATATTTTTCTATTATTAAGGATAGGGTATATTGAGTGATTGAGTGATAAGGATAGAAATATTGAGGACACTCTAAGGAAAAGATTGTTGATGGTACCAAGGAGTCACAGGGAAATGATTTTCCATGCAGCTTATTGTAATCTTATGGCTGGGCATTTAGGGCAGGATAAGACAATAAACCATCTCATGGCCCATTTTCATTGGCCGGGCATTCTCCGCAATGAGGTGGTGTATGGCATGTCGTGAATGTTAGCTGGTGAAACTGCTGCCACCCCATTGTTCCTCTTTCAATAAACGAGGTCCCCTTCAAGAAAATTGGTATGGACCTCATCAGGCCACTAGAATGGAATACATGAGTACATGAGTACATTGCTTTGTGTTAATTCTAGTGGATTATGCAATGAAATATCCAGAAGCAATGCCTCTATACAACATCTCAGAACATGTGTTGCAGAGGCACTAATCAGAGTTATCTCCTGAGTCAGAATCCCAAAAGAGGTCCTGACTGACCATGGCACTACTTTTATGTCACACACTCTTCGTAAATGGTATGAATTATGGGGATTGAATCACATTGAAGCAGTGTTTACCATCTGCAAAATGATGCACTGGTAGGGTTAAATCAAACCCTAAAAAATTATTTGTAAGTTCATTCACGGTGACGCTCATGATAAGTAGCTTGAACCCCTGTTATTTGCGGTATAAGAGGTCCCACAAGCCTCCATGGGGTTCTCCCCTTCCGAATTAATGTACTGGCACAAGCCCCGTGGTGTCTTTGATGTCATTAGGGGAAACTGTGAGGAGAGACCTTCAAAAACAAAATTCAGTAGGTTCCACCAAATATCCCACATATAGGACATTCAAAAGGATCCATGAAATTTTGGGTGCTTGCTTTGTTCACAGCCTCCAAGAGGAAGATGACTAAAAGTTATTCCCATTTTCTCTTAATGTAGGTTAAGCAAACCACCATACTGTATAGCTAACAGACTAAAATAAATATACAAAACAAATCCCAATCTAGGCTGATAGTAAACATTAAAAAATCTCTAATATATTTGATAATATATAATCACTAGATATATTTCTTTGGCAGTTTGGTCCTCTCTTCCAAACAGAGTCATAGCATAGCATAATCACAGGGCATGGATTTTCAGGATTGAACCCTGAGAGTTCCAAAATGGTTATTCTTGAACAGTGAACATAACATACATACAGCACAACTTGCTATATGGTATATGTCAAATAACATTATTTTGTGCAGTAATCGTGTTGTATTGATGCTCATAAAAAGGTCAGAAAAGTCAATATTAAAAGTTGTTTTTAATCACTTGTTTTGTTTTAATCACATTGGCTACTACCAGCTGCAACTGTCATAAAGTTATTTTATTGATGTTATTAATTTGGCGAGATTGGTTAAATGACAAATTCAGAATACCATCAATGCTTACACTACTGTCTGGCATCCACCCAAAATGCATGAGCATGTTGTTATGAATTTACCCGTACAGATCACGTGGTGATTTCATTTAGGACAATTCCTCATCTGCCCTGAAATTATTTTCTGACTATGCTGCTGCTTCCAAAGCAATATATGCACTTAAAACTCCTGACTGTCATGTTAATGTGCACATTCCTGATGGCTGACTCATCATCTCATTACAACACCCATGGTCACACCTGGTCAATAGCCAAAATTTACATGTCTGGCTTAATTGCTGAACATACCAAAATATCCATTTCACACAGAGAATGTATCGTGCTGGAGAAATCCTTAATTTTAAAAGCGAGGCAATTTTTCCCCCTTTTAGCATAAACATGCTCTTAGTGCCACAACAAAAAGAGAAATGCAAATGATCGCTGGTGCTGGGCTGACTGTTGGACATTTACTTTTCACTTCCACTTTGCCTTTTTATTTTCAAGTTCACTCCATTTGTTAAGTGGCTTTGGGTGTGGCTAAGATTTAGGCCATGCCTACTCACATTTCTACTTTGCCTGCCAAGCTAAACGATTAAACAATGTGGAGGATGGGATTCCATCTTACAACAGCATCCAAGAGATGGCTTGGGAATTACTGGATTTAGCAGATTGTCAAGATGAAGAGATATCCAAGCTATCACCGACATAGAGTTGATGGTGTTTTATGGCAGAAATGACTACTGCGGTCTTGCCATTAGACACTCAGAGTTTCTTGACCTCACTGTCAGACACTAAAGTGTATGCAAAGCAGTGTTCCGGCTATGGAACGTCAAAAGGGTCATGTAGAAACAAATCTCTGTTTTGTATGAAATTAAGAAATATATCAAAATTTCATTTTCTCTCTGTAATTTAATTTAAACTCCAGTGAGTTTACTGGGCCAGATACACCTCATTTCATGCAGCGTTGCAGATAAAGGGAAAGTTTGACAGCTGACAAGGATCAAGGCCAGGGTTTTTTATTTAGTGTTTTTAAAACTGCTAATTTAAAATATTGAGGTACATGTTTCTCTTACAAAGTACATTAATTCCATGACCAGTTATATTTTCATTTACAATAAGTGTTTTAGATATAAGAAATTTAATATTTTCCAGTTCTAGCTTCAGATGTAAGGTGCTGGCTCTGTATTTGTTAGGATCTAATTTTCTGTCAATTATTGAGAACTGGGAATTTCTACATTTTTGTTTATGTTTAGCTCAGGAACGCACACAGCCTAAATATGACCTGAGTAATGACTCAAGGAAGCAAAGAAGATAGCTGGTTTAAACTTATTGTCTGCTGCCTGGTCAGGGATCTGGACCCCTGATTAAGGCCTGTCATAAGACATTGAGCCTTGTTGCCAGAAATGAAAGTAAGACCTTCCAGAATGGGATGGTCACTGTCTCATCCTCAAAAGCCAGGCTAGCCCTCAAAAGTAGTCAAATTGTTTTTGGAGCACCACTTGGACATCCAGCAGTTCACTAATGCTGGATTTAGGGGTCTACTGTCCCTACCTAAGGCAGCCTTCTTCTACTGAGTCTATACTGCTCTCATTATCAGTAGTCTGAACTTAGCATGCACCTCTAATGCTATAATTATCTCATCTGATTTCATGCAGATCAGATAATCTACATTTGTTGTCTTTAAAAGAAAACATTCTTTGAAAACTGGCAAACCAGGAGGAAATCCACAAAGACACGGGGGTATGCACAGAAGTTAACCCAGAATCAGGATTGAACTGTGGACCCTGGAGCTATTAGGTGGCAACATTACTTGCTGCAGAACTGTGCTGCTCAGATTACATTACATTGAAAATAATAATATTGCTTGCAAAAATGTTGCAATAATTTTTGGGTAGATGCTCTGTAATTTCTTACAGTGTATTGTCTGTCAGTAAAGATAGTTTTTTTTTGGTGAGTGTCTCTTGAGGTTGACTACAGCTGAATATGGAAGTTATGGATAGAACAAGTGAAAGGTACAATTACTCACCAGACAGCACCACCTCCACAAGATCACCCTCCTGGATATCAGTTGCAGCCTTGACCAACTGAAGGATGTTATTAGTGCTTGTGTCATGCTTGAAAAGAAGGATTTTGTCATAGATCCCATAGAAACCACACTCAGGGAACTGCCAGAGAGAGAGAGAGAGAGAGAGAGAGAGAGAGAGATAGATTAACATTGCCAACATTAACATAATCTGTTGTGTTGTGGAAATGTTACTCAAGACCTGAGAATAGTGAGGGTCTTTTGTGTCTGTCCTAATGAAAAAGAAAATATAGTGAAATACATTTAGTTAAATTGTAGCTTAATTTCATTAAATGCACTTGTTAGATAGTTGTTTTTAAATAGAATTTCTTGCATATTATTGCAAGCCATGCTAAAAACAATTACTACAGTTTACAATTACTTTATATGTGTATTTTATAATATTTTTATCCCAATTATGTACATTTTTAATCCCAATTATAAAATATGGTTTGAAATGCTTGCCATATGCTAAAATGCTATAATCGCAAAACACTTTAATTTAAGGAAATATTTCATTTTTTATGTATGTTTGAAAAACCTACATTGGTAAAATTTAGCAGCTGTTTCATTTCAGATTTGCTGCAACAGTTTTATTTCACCTGAACTATGTGAGCTGGTCCTCTGTAATGGAGGCTTAAAGTACAAAAAAGTGGAATAACGCTTGCTTTATTATGCTTTGGGTCATAGTTGAGTGTCGCCGGGGACAGAGAGAGGGTTTTCTTTTGGTAGGCTGTAAGCCAGAGAAGCGGAGTCAACACAACACACCTTAAACTTCCACGTAACAAGCCATGAGCAGCTTAGTGTTTTGGTTTCTTTTTATTTTGTTTATTAACTGGAAGAGGCATGTGCTGAAAAATGCTTGCAGTAGAACTAAAGAAAAGGAAAAAAGGACTGACAGATGCTCCTCCAGCTGCAGATCCTCAATCAGCAGCCCCTCCAGCTGGCCTGGCCCTTATTCTTGAAGATGTCCTCCAGGGACAATCTGGAGGCCTTCATGGAGCTCTTAAGACTGGAGTACCATAATGTGAAGAAGACAGTTCTGCAAAGATTCGGCTAGACCCTGGAAGAACATCAGTAATGCTTTGGCTTCCTGAAACTCATGGAGGTTGGCTGCCTGTTCATCTTTACACAGTGGCGCAAAGACTCCTCTTGGCGGGAGTTTTCAGCTCCCAAGGTGCCAGGGCCCTGAACCCAGATTTTCAGACATTGTTACAGGAAATGTTTGTGAATGGGTTCTGCTGTAGCAAGGAGCTGTGTGGGATATGCACAGTATTGGCTGGGAAGGCTGTGCAGAGGCCAGCTCCTCCCAACCACCCTATTCTCAGGGATTTATTCTCAGGGATTTCCCCTTGGAGCAGTAACATGACAAAACCCTGAGGCATACCTTCAACCAAGGAAAGTAAACGATGGTTAGCAAATCCAGCCAAATGTTGAATTATCCCACCCATTTTTTCCATTATTAAGGATAGGATATATCGAGTGATGCAGGACACTCAAACTAAGGAAGAGTCAATCCAATTATTGGTACCAAGGAGCATTTTCTTGCAGCTCATCATAATCCCATGGCTGGGCATTTATTGCAGGATGACACACTAAACAGTCCCAAGGCTTATTTCTATTGGCCGAACATTCATGTTGGCTGGTGAATCCGCCAGACACCCCAAAAAGTGCTGTTGTACCCCCATTGAGTCCATTGATCGAGATCTGAATTGGTATGAGAATTATTACCTATCGAGAAAGAATTGGTATGGACCTTATCGGGTCATTAGAACAGAGTGTACAAGGGCAATGTTTTGTTAGTTCTACTGGCTTATGCAATATGTGTCACGGCGAAATAGGAGGCGGATTCAAGAGCGAGTAAATCTGAGGCTTTTAATGAGGTTGCAGGTAATGACAGGCTGAGCAGACAGTGAAGGAGGAATGTCGGTGCAACGGTGGCAGGCGTCCTAGGCGGCACTCGGCTGCAGCGAGGCAATAGACAGTCCAAGGGAGCCAGCTGGGTAACAATAATCCTCCAGAGAACAAAGAACACAGCGCAACTGCGGAACTGTGATAGAGCACAAACATGAAAACAACGAACTGACAAAAGACAGGACAAACGCTGAGGTATAAATAGAGCCGGTAATGAGTGGCAGCTGAAAGCAATGAACTAATTAACAGTAGTACATGACACGGCCAGAAGGGGCCGGTGAACCCATGAACCATGACAGTACCCCTCCTCCTACCAGGAGAACTTACCCATCAATTGTAATCAACGATAAGGGAGTGATCCAATATGTCCCAACTTCTCTCCTCCGGGCCGTAACCTTCCCAGTCCACCAGATACTGGAATCCACGTACCCTCCGTCTCAAGTCCAGAATGCGGTTAACTGAATAAGCGGGTTCCCCATCTACGAGACGTGGCACGGAGGGGAAACGAGGGTCAGCGGATTAATAGGCGAGTGAAAAACAGGTTTCAATTTGGATACGTGGAACACGGGATGGATTCTCCTGTACACTGGAGGAAGTTTGAGGCGGACTGCCACTGGGCTAAGAATCTTAGTGACAATGAATGGGCCAATGAATCTGGGAGCCAACTTACTTGAAACGGAGCGGAGCGGAATATCCTTACTGGAAAACCACACTTTTTGACTGACGATGTAGATGGGAGGCTTCGACCGGTGACAATCAGCCTGAGCCTTGGTGTGCACACCCACCCGGAGAAGTGTTTGATGAACAGTTTTCCAGGTGCGACGGCACTTCTGGAAGAAGGCGTGGGCAGAGGGGACCGCGACTTCAGATTCCAGGCTCGGAAAAATAGGTGGCTGGTACCCTAAGCTACACTCAAACGGAGTAAGGCCCATGGATGACACTGGCAATGAATTGTGTGCGTACTCCACCCAAGAGAGCTGTTGGCTCCAAGAGGACGGGTTCTGTGAAACCAAACATCATAACACCCACTCCAGATCTTGGTTGGCTCGCTCAGACTGCCCGTTGCTCTGAGGGTGGAAACCAGACGAAAGGCTAACACTCGCCCCCAGTAACCGATAAAATTCTCTCCAAAATTTGGAAATGAACTGGGGACCCCTGTCAGAAACCACATCAGTCGGGAGGCCATGAATGCGAAAGACGTGATCAACGACAGTAACCGCCGTCTCCCTGGCAGAAGGCAATTTGGGCAGGGGAATAAAATGGGCCGCCTTCGAGAACCGGTCCACCACGGTCAAAACCACCGTGTTACCCTGGGACGGAGGGAGGGTGGAAACGAAATCTAATGCTATGTGTGACCAGGGTCTAGAAGGGACAGACAGCGGTTGAAGGAGACCCTCTGGGGGACGATTGGAAGTCTTACAACTGGCACAGACCGAGCAAGCCAAAACAAACTCCCGAATGTCACGAGCCATCAATGGCCACCAGAACCATTGTTTGACCAAAAAGGCAGTACGACTAATCCCCGACCTTAGAGCAGTGGCACCAGCGGATGTCATCAGACCTTAACCTCTCCGGCACAAATAACTGACCCGGTGGGCACCCTGACGGAGGCGTTACCCCTTGTAAGGCCATGCGGACCTTAGACTCAATCTCCCAAGTGATGGTGGAGACCACGAGTCTCTCGGGTAAAATAAGCTCGGGAGTAGTCTGCCGATCGGAACGATCAAAAACACGGGACAAGGCGTCGGGCATGATGTTCTTAGAGCCCGGACAGTATGAGATGGAAAAAACAAAACGACCGAAAAAAAGAGCCCACCGAGCCTGCCTGGAGTTAAGACGTTTGGCCGATCTGATATATTCAAGGTTCTTATGATCCATCCAGACGATAAAAGGCACCCCCGAGCCCTCCAACCAATGACGCCACTCCTCCAAGGCCAACTTAATCGCCAACAGCTCTCTATTACCAATGTCATAATTCTGTTCGGCGAGAGACAGGCGATGAGAAAAAAAGGCGCACGAATGCATCTTGCCGTCCACAGAGGAGCGCTGGAATAGAACCGCACCCACCCCCACCTCCGAAGCATCGACCTCCACTACAAACTGACGCGAAGGATCGGGGGCAATAAGAATAGGGGCCGAAACGAAGCAGCTCTTGAGGTTGGTAAAAGCAGAGTGGGCTGCGCTCGACCAGCTAAACGCCGTCTTGGTGGAGGTCAAGGCGGTCAGAGGGGCGGCGAGTTGGCTGAGGTTGCGAATGAAACGCCAGTAAAAATTGGCGAACCCCAGAAACCTCTGCAGGGCCTTGCGAGAGTCAGGGGTTGGCCAATCCACCACAGCCTTGATCTTATCGGGATCCATGCGCACCCCCCCAGACGAAATGATGGACCCCAGGAACGGAACAGACTGTGCATGAAAAACGCATTTCTCTGCCTTGACAAAAAGCCCATTCTCAAGCAGCCGAAGAAGCACTCGGCTGATGTGCTGAACATGTTCCTGGAGAGAGGAGGAAAAAATCAATATGTCATCCAGGTAGACATATATGAACTGATTAACCATATCTCTCAGCATGTCATTAACGAGTGCCTGAAAAACTACCGGAGCGTTAGACAGCCCGAAAGGCATAACCAGGTATTCAAAATGCCCCCTGGGGGTATTAAAGGCGGTTTTCCACTCATCCCCCTCCCTTATGCGAACCAGATGATAGGCGTTGCGCAGGTCCAGTTTAGTGGAAAAAATATGCCCCCTGCAACCGCTCGAAAGCTGAAGACATCAGCGGCATGGGGTAAGTGTTCCTTACCGTGATGCTGTTCAGCCCCCGGTAATCAATACACGGCTGCGGAGAACCGTCCTTCTTGCCCACAAAAAAGAGCTCAGCCCCTGCGGGGGAGGAGGAACGACGGATGAGCCCGGCTGCCAAAGAATGAGAAATATATTTCTCCATGGCCTCCCTTTCTGGGGCAGAAAGCGAGTATAACTTGCCTTTAGGCGGAGACTTACATGGCAATAAATCTATGGCACAGTCATAGGGACGGTGCGGCGGGAGAGAAGCGGCCCGAGACTTACTGAACACTCCCTTCAGGTCCATGTACTCCTTGGGCACGTTAGACAGATCCACCGACTCCTTCTGGAAAACAGAACTAGACACAGACGAACAGGCAGACACAAGACAATTAGCATGACAATATTCGCTCCATGATAAGACCGTATTGGAATGCCAATTAATGTGAGGGTTATGGAGCGAGAGCCAGGGGTGACCTAAGACAACAGGAGCGAGCGGGGAGTCAGCGAGGAGGACGCATATCTCCTCTGAGTGATTCCCCGACGTGATGAGTGTTAACGGACCGGTGGTGTGCGTAATAGTGGAGAGAGCTTGGCCATTGAGAGCACTGACAGAGATGGGTTGGTTAAGCGTTGACACAGGCAGATGAAGTTGGAGAGCAAGCTGAATGTCCATAAAATTACCTTCTGCTCCAGAGTCCAAAAGGGCTTGACCGGGGTGAAGTGTGCTTCCCTGCTGCAGCCGTACCGGAAGGAGAGTGGTAGAAGAGGCTTCACCTCTGATCTACTGTCGAGCGGTGGCTTTTACCGGACAGCCCGAGGCAATGTGTCCCGCCCCCCGCAATAGAGGCACAATCCTCTTGTCCGACGCGATCCCTCTCCTCCCAGGACAGTCGAGCTCTGCCCACCTGCATGGGCTCCAGATCGTGCGCAGGGCTGACCGCATCGCTGGAGAGGGAAACCGGGAGATCCATGGCAACCGGAACTGTGCGTCGTAGCCCCCGTTGTTCCTGCTGCTGTAGGCGTGCGTCCACCCTAATGGCCAGAGCGATAAGCCTGTCCAGGGACGATGGGAGCTCCAGCATGAATATTTCCCTCTGGATGCGGTCTACCAGCCCATGCAGGAACATATCCCACTGCGCCTCCTCGTTCCAATTACACTCCGCCGCCAGGGTGCGGAACTCGATGGAGTAATCCAAAACCGGAAGATCGCCCTGATGTAAGTCGGCCAGCTTCCGAGCTGCCTCGCGTCCCGTCACGTCATGATCAAAGACTCTCCTCATCTCTTCGGCGAGTGTCTGGAACGAGGCACAGCACAGATGGTGGTTTTCCCATACCGCTGTCCCCCACAACGCCGCCTTCCCTGACAGTAACGTCAGCACCAGCGCCACCTTGGATCGCTCGGTAGAGAAAGTCTGGGGCTGGAAAAAAAGAGCGAGCACTTGGTGAGGAAGGCTTGGCAGAGCCGCTGCTCACCAGAGTATGAGGCGGGAGGTGGTAGGCATGGCTCGGGTTGAGTAGTAAGCGGCGATTGAGGGGGTAAATGTTGGGGAGCTGGCACAGTGGGTGATGTTGCTGGTCCGGTTCTCAGTAGTTGCACCTGGGCAGTGAACTTGGACACCTGCGCCACCAAAGCCTGTACCGCGCAACCCGTGGCGACCATCTGTTCCTCTTGCCTGTCGAGACGCGCGGTCGTGTCCGAGAGAAAGCTGTTAACATCGGTGGCACTCGCTGAATCCATTATCTATCATGGCGAAATAGGAGGCGGATTCAAGAGCGAGTAAATCTGAGGCTTTTAATGAGGTTGCAGGTAATGACAGGCTGAGCAGACAGTGAAGGAGGAACGTAGGTGCAACGGTGGCAGGCGTCCTAGGCGGCACTCGGCTGCAGCGAGGCAATAGACAGTCCAAGGGAGCCAGCTGGGTAACAGTAATCCTCCAGAGAACAAAGAACACAGCGCAACCGCGGAACTGTGAGAGAGCACAAACGTGAAAACAACGAACTTACAAAAGACAGGACAAACGCTGAGGTATAAATAGAGCCGGTAAAGAGTAGCAGCTGAAAGCAATGAACTAATTAACAGTAGTACATGACACGGCCAGAAGGGGCCGGTGAACCCATGAACCGTGACAATATGATACCCGGAAGCCATGCCACTCTTCAGAGTTTTCCCAAAGGAGATCCTGACTGATTAGCACTACATATTGGACAATATTGGCTGCCAATGGAACTGGGTCACTGGTGTTTTTGATGATATGACTGCTGATAGAAGTAGCAAGACGAATTCGGAAGTGTACAGAGCTAAACTTTCTGCTCAGATTCAGTCAAATGCTGCAAAACTGATAGGACAGCGCTTCACAGTACAGATGGATAATAACTCAAAATATACAATGAACCCAGCAACCCAAGAGCTCCTTAAGGCAAAGAAATGTAATGTTCTTAAATGGCTGAATCAGTCACCTGACCTCAACCCAACTGAGCTGCTTTTCAATTACTGAAGACAAAACTGAAGGAAGAAAGACCCACAAACAAGTCGCAACTGAAGGCAGCTGCAGTAAAGGCCTGACAAAGCATCTCAGGATTTGCATCCACATATTAAAAATAATCCTAATATTTATGATTATGTTAGCTTGTCCAATTACTTTTGAGCCTGTGAAAATGGAGTTACTTTGTAAAAAAAAATATTTATGGACCAGACTTTATATTGATAGCTCAGCAAAATTTACAAAAGCATCTCCTCTATGTTTCCATTAGAGTTGATAAGTTCATGCAGACGAAATAAAACTGTTACAACTACATCTACTTATTAACAAATTACTACAATCTTGTACAAGAATAATGCATGACATTTTAAACACATATACTAAAACACTATATATTTTTATGTTAAATTACACCATCAAAAATGTATAGTGTTTTAGTGCACTACCTAGAATCATTGGTAACCTACATAGGGCAAAAATAAAAGCAACGTTCGAGAATTTATGACTTATGCCAAAAATTATGAACATTTCATGTCATCATATTTATATGAAAGAGAGTCTTTGCTAAGAGAGAACAACTCTTGATTGTGACTATAAGTAGATCGATGAAAACTGTTATGGAATTTGTAAAAGGTATACATATGGTTCCATAACAGTGCAAATAAAGCAAATTAGATTACCACTTTTGTTTGATATAATTCATTTATATGGAATATGTGCTTCATAACAGTTTTGAAAGAAAATAGTCAAAAGAAGCATTGCAGTGGACTGGCATTCCACCCAGAAATTATTTTTGCCTCACGCCCAGTGTTCCTGAGATAGGATCTGGATTCACCACAAACCTGACCATGATAAGCAGTTACTGAAAAAGAAATAATGGGCCACCAGCAGTTCAGTTAAAGAGCATTTGATTCCATTCTCCATTTAGAAATTAAATACAGTACTGTACAGTACAGTAAATACCTTTCTCTAAAGATAACAAGTAGAAAAGATTTCGCATGTAGAATGGGGAAAAGAATAGAATGATATAGAAAGGCATAGAATGACAGCAGCCTGAGCAGCCTGAGCTGTCAAGTACTCGTACATGCTGACTGTGATTTCAACCATGAATTATTTGCCAAAGGCTACATAGGATATGCTTTATGAGCCATGAAGGAGGTGAAAACTATGCACGAAATAGTATCCACCAATACAAAGAAGACATAACCATAACTGCCTCAAGGTGAGGTCACATGAACTCAAGACTGAAAATAACTTGTTTAGACTTTCCTAGAAGAAATCTCTAAAATGGGGATTCCCTGGAGGCCAGGCAGAAAAGCTTTTAGGTTTTTAACTTAAATTTTTTCTAGTCCAGCTTAGAATATGCTTCCCTCCTTACTTACTTTCTGTTTGATTAAATACAGTGCCTGTCTGTTGCTTTCATCAATGGCAGCAAAGTTTACAGTACTCTGCTCTTTTAACACACTGCATAGTTTGGTGCAATTCTGAGCACTCTCCAGGCTGCTCAACACTCCCTGTCCATAGCACACTGTTTGAAACCAGGCTGCCTGGTGGTGCTATGGCCATGTGGGCTGTGTGGGCCATGTCATGGTCACTCATTGGTGGGATTGTGATCAGCTACTGAAATTTGATCACAGGACCAGCTTTTAAATGACTGTTAACCAGTCTGTTCTAAGTGTGTCTTTGTATTGTAAAGCAACCCTGGGTATGAGAAAGGTGCTACATTATTAGGGGGCCAAGCACCAAAGGATCATAGGCACCCTATTATTATTCTATGTTTTCTTGTGATTATTCTTCTGCTGCAACTTCTTCTTCTGGCAAGAGTGTCTATGGCAGCCCATAGAACCGTCTGGTAAAAAGTTTGGCACACTGGAGAGGGTCTAAGGAACATTCTGACCAAATTTGGGCCAAGTGCTGCCAACATTCTAGCACCACTTTTGGGTCAAATTTGGGCCTAATTAGGAAATACATTTATGGTCATAACTTTTGAACCATGTGTCCAAAATTTAAGAGCCAGGTATCCCTGGATTTCCTGGCTAGATATGAGTTCAATGCACTCATAACATTTTCCATGAACATGGATTTTGTCCAAAACAGTTTTTTTCAATACACCTCCTACAAATTTTCTCCAATCATCACCAAATTTTGCAAACGCCATCATCAGAGTAAGCCTCACAAAAATTATCAAAAGAATTTTGAATATTCCAAAGGGTTTGCCCATAAATGGCCAACGAATCTGATGGTGAAGCCACCAAATAGGAAGTGAGGCTGTATCTCCTTTCTATTTTCTGTCGACCATCTTGGATTTTGTTAAAAACTGTTTTTTCACTACTCCTCCTACAGATTTTCTCCAATCATCACCAGATTTGGCATACATCAAATGGCTTTGCACACTGACACAAAACTCAGTAGGCATCTTCAGGACCATGACCTGAGGCCCTGCAACAAATTTCATGCCAGCGCAACTTACTGGTCAAAAGTAACAAAAATATGTCTAAAAAATGCTTACATCTAATTGCCATTTTTGCTACTCCTCCTCCAAATTTTGTCCGATCTTCACCAAATTTCTCACCATTGTCTCAGCAATGACTTTGCCCACTGACACATAACTTGGGAGGCATCTTCAGGACCATGACCTGAGGTCATGTATTAAATTCCCTGATAGTGCCACCTACTGGTCAAAAATTACAATAACATGAAAAAAAATGCTTACACCTAACTGCCATTTTTGCATCTACGTTCCATCATGAAAATTGATAAGTATCTACAGGACCATGCCATGAATGTTCCCAAGAAGTTTTGTAACTGCAAGAACTGTAACAACTTTCATTTTTTTCCTTATTTCATTTGAAGAGTTTGCGATAAATTCACAGTTCATTTTTCTTATCATTCCGTGGAGTATGCAGAAGTAAACACACAACAACATCTTAAATTCAAGTGTACTTCCTGTCAACCATCTTGGATTTTGTATAAAAAAAAAATTCCTTGCACTATGCCTCACCAAAATTGGCAAACTTCATCTTCAAAATAAGCCTCACAAAACTTATCAAAAGAATTTTTAATATTCCAAACAGTTTGTCTGTAATGAACCAACAAATCTAAGGGTGAAGCCACCAAACAGGAAGTGAGGCTATATCTCAGCAACGACATTGCACACTGTTACAAAATTTGGGAGGCGTCTTCAGGACCATGACCCGAGGCTATACAACAAATCTCATGTCAGCGCCACCTACTGGTCAAAAGTAAGAATAACATGTTTAAAAATGCCATTTTTGCTACTCCTACTCCAGATTTTGTCCAATCTTCACCAAATTTGGCTCACATCATCTTGACACCTGTCTAAATAATGCTGCAGCAATGCCACCCTGCTGCCCATTTGTTTATCTACACCTTTCCACCTACAGTCACAGAATTCAACCACTGTCCATGGTCAAAACATACACATATTGAGTAAAACTACAATTCACTCAAATCCCTTTGCCTAAAGTTATGAGTCTGCTTTACTGTGATTGCTTAGGCAACAGTTGTAGTATGTCTGTCCCATAGAACCATCTAGTAAAAAGTTGTGAAATTTAGCAAATTGCCTGGGGAGGTTCTAAGGAACATTCTGACCAAATTTGGGCCAAGTGCTGCCAATGCTCTAGCACCACTTTTGGGTCAAATTTGGGCCAAATTTGGAAGTACTTTTATGATCATAATCTTTGAACTGTGTGTCCAAAATTTAAAAAGGAATTGATGGATTCCTTGAGTGTAGCTGAGTTCAATGTACCCTATGACGTCAATTTCTGCCTAAGTAGATTTCCCACCATCTCAGATTTTGACAGAAACTGTTTTTTCATTAATCCTCCCAAAAAGTTTGTGCAATCATCACAAAATTTGGCAAATGTCATCCTCAGACTAAGCCTCACAAAATTTATCAAAAGAATGTTGACTATTCCAAAGGGTTTGCCCGAAATGGGCCAACAATTCTGATGGCAAACCCCCCAACAAGGACGTGAGGCTGTATCTCAGCAAAGACATTGTGCACTGGCACAGAACCTGGTATGCATCTTCAGGACCATGACCTGAGGCTATGCAACAAATTCCATGATAGTGCCACCTACTTGTCAAAAGTTACAATAACATGCCAAAAATGCTTGCATCTAACTGCCATTTTCGCTACTTCTCTTCCAAATGTTGTCCAGTCTTCATGACAGTTAGCTCACATCATCTTGAGACCTGTCTGCACAAAACCTATCAAAGGAATTTTGATATTCAGACCCGTTCTCCTGTAACATGCTGGAAAAAGCAAAAAACAGGATGTGAGGGTGTATATCAGCAATGCATCTACATATAATCACGAAACTTGATCAGTATCTTCAGGACCATGCTCTGAATGTGCCCAAGTTTTGTTACTGTGCCACATTGTGGTCAAGAACTGTAACAACTTTTATTTTTTTCCTTATATAATTTGAAGTATTTGTGATAAATTCACAGATCATTTTTCTTATAATTCACTGGAGTATGCTTAAGTGAACACACACGAACATCTTAAATTCAAGTGTACTTTCTGTCGACCATCTTGGATTTTGTTAAAAACTGTTTTTTCACTACTCCTCCTACAAATTTTCTCCAATCATCACCAGATTTGGCATACATCAAACGGCTTTAGGCATCTTCAGGACCATGACCTGAGGCTATGCAACAAATTTCATGCCAGCACAGCTTACTGGTCAAAAGTAACAAAAATATGTCTAAAAACTGCTTACATCTAATTGCCATTTTTGCTACTCCTCCTCCAAATTTTGTCCGATCTTCACAAAATTTGGCTCACATCATTTTGACACCTGTCTAAACAGTGCTGCATGAATGGCACCCTGCTGCCCATTTGTTCATCTACACCTTTCCTCCTACAATCAGTGAATTCCAAATTCCACCACTGTCCATGTTCAAAACATACACATCATGAGTGAAACTACAAAACCCTCTTTAATCCCTTTGCCTAAGGTTATGGCTCTGCTTTCCTGTGATTGCTTAGGCAAAAATTGTAGCATGTCTGTGAATGTGTGGCTCACCAAATCGCTTTATGAATGTGTTGTGGTTTAAAATAAAATAATAACTTCCAAGATAATTTTTAGAAAAACATTAAGATATTCTCTCTTTGCTCATTTTTTAAAGGTAAGGCAACAAACGTCCTAAAAAAACTTTTATATCAACTTTGAATTTAGACTCACGTACAATTAGCTCTGAAATTATTAGTTCACTGGGTAAATATGGGTAAAAAAAAAAAAAAGGTTATGAAATAAAATATATGCAAAGTGTTTTCAAATACAACACAAACACTACACTGCTTTAAATATTACATAGGGTGAATTTAAATATCC
Source organism: Pangasius djambal (assembly GCA_022985145.1). Taxonomy (NCBI): domain Eukaryota; kingdom Metazoa; phylum Chordata; class Actinopteri; order Siluriformes; family Pangasiidae; genus Pangasius; species Pangasius djambal. Next base: position 460,990 of record CM040988.1, on the reverse strand, counting down.
AACTTGTCTGAACTTTCTTTCCATTAATAAAACAAAAAACCCAACACATAATGCAAGGGTTCCCAAACTAGAGGTTCCGAGCCCACGTGGGGTCACTTGATTTACAAATTTGTTTAGAGACAGAAACTCACAATCTCCTCTTTTGTTTTATTTGTTTACAAATTAATATCCCTCCAACTGTGATGACAGATTTTGTGTGTTACTCTTTTGAAATAGTTAGCTACCAGTCGCAAAGATAACTGGAAATAGAAAATCTTCAATATTTTCCAAATTCATAACCAATCTTTTCTAAAATTGAATATGAACAGATTAAGTAAAAATTCATAGTAGAAAGCCATCACTAAAAGGTAAGTAACATTTTATAATTTATTTCATAGAGTAGCAACATAACACAGGATTTAATGTTCTGTATTTTCCAGGCTACCTTATTCCCCTGCTTAATAAGAGGTTTCATAAAAACACCATGTAATGCATATAAAATTAATCACTGCATCATTTAATTATAGTTATATAGTTACATGCAATTCTGACTGTAAACTCAGTTTTCCATAACAAACCATGGCCTATAGACATGGCCATCCTGGACTACACTTCCCAGAATCCATCACCATAAACATGTTCTCAAGCCACGGACTTTTGATTACACTCACCTGTTCTCAATCACACACACAAACACACACACACATAAAAAGGACTCTCACTCAGTAACACAGTTTGGAAGTTTGAAGTAAATGCTCCGTTTTTTATTTTTCAGTGCATCTGACAATTATCAAGCCTCATATACCTGTGTTTGTTTTTCTGATTTTTTAGCTTCTTGGTTTTAAAGTTTTGCTTTTCATTAAAATATGCTCAACTGCATCTATTTCAGCCTCCCTTTATATGACCTCTACAAGTAGCTCATAATAACAAATAATAACCAAATTTACTTGCAAGCATTTGAGATTAAGGTCTTAACATATTTTGTTAGTTATATTTGCAACATACTGAGAAAAATTACAGTATATTTCAAATCCAGTCAAGTGATTTTATATTTCACCAGGGAACCCTTAAGATTTCCAACCATATACATACATTTTATATATATATATATATATATATATATATATATATATATATATATATATATATATATATATATATATATGTGTGTGTGTGTGTTTTACATCATATCCTCAAGAATGTTCTACATTAAGAGAAATCTTTGCTCTTATTTTCTGTTCAATCTGTGTAAACAATCTCTAGAGTTGGGTGTGGAAATTCCCAGGAGATCTGCAGTTTCTGAAAAACTCAAACCAGCCCATCTGGCACCAACATCCATGCCACAGTTAAAGTCAGAGATCACACTTTTTTTTTTCTTCATTTGAATGTTTGATGAAAACAGTAACTGAAGCTCTTGATCTGTATCTGCATGATTTTATGAATTGTGCTGCTGTCATATGATTTGGCTAATTAGATAACTGCGTAACTGTGCAGGTGTTCCTAATAAAGTGGATGGTGATTGTATATACTATAAAGTATATTTCTACCATCCAGGCAATCTAGTAAGCATACATATAATTTACTGAACAAAGAAAGTCACACTATGGAGGGGAGTTTCCTAAGGAGTACAAACCACAGTGATTTTAATCCACAGAGCAAGTGCTGCAAATTTAAGAAAATAAGTTCAAACACCCTTCAGGTGGAGCTACATGGTAAAGACATGGATTTTGATACCATTTAATTTTTTTTTTTAAATAGTCTTGTAAAAAGAGGCAATCGGCTACACAAATAATCTTTCAATCATAAAGGCTTGTCCAACCCTGGTCTATTTTCTAAACAAATTCTGTAAAAACAAACAACTCGTATCTGTCTGTCTGTCTGCATCATTACAAAATTCTAATACAATTTGATATGCTATTCAGTCATTTAGCCTGATTGCACCTGCATTGTATTCTCATGCCAATGTTCCTATGCATGTTTGCACAGTAGGCAAACAATAGACACTGTTGTAATCATATCTGTGCCTCCAGAGGATTTGCCTGGAAACAGCACAGCACAGTTTCTAAGGGTGCTTTGTGTCATTGAGGATTGGATTTCTCATATGGTCTTTCTTGGGAGGCTGCACCTGTTAAAATTGTGATGAATTATAAAGGCCCTTCCCTTTCTCCTTTTTGTTCTCTTATCTTCTGTTCTTTTGTCTAATATTTGGTCTAAACTTTACTCAGCTAATTCACTTGGGTGAATGTTAAACAAGTACTGCACACATCTAATTTTGTGGGTGGTATGCCACAAAGCATTGCCGTTAATTATTAAGATACAAGAAAAAACGTATTTCATGCACTTCCAGCAAGATACTCCTTTTGAGCACAGGATGCAGTTACCAAATTGCGTACCATAAATATTGCCAATACTAATACTGTCTTGAGTCTGATAGGATCACAGTGATGTGGAATCCCACAGGGACCCATTTGATTCCATTTGCTCCCATTAACCATCCTGAACAACACTGCTTACCATAGTTATGCAGATGATTTTTAAATATACTTCAATATTTTACCAAATCATTACAAACCTAAAGACTCACTTTGTCAGTGTATGTAGCGAATAAATTGTTGGATGAATCAAAATTTCCTTCAATTAAATAAGCACAAAACAGAGGTTATTGTGTTTGGCAGCAAAGAGAACCAAATCGAGCTTGAACTTGGAAGACATATGAAATATGGAGCCTTCACTGGTGGAGGACCAACCCTGTGAGGTGTTATTTTTATAGAATGTAGTATGTCAGCTATATGCAATGTAAATTTTTTCAGACATATATTTTCTTCCAGTACATTGTAATACTGCTTGTACATTATAATTACAGAGAGATCCAGTATATATCCATTTAGTGGTAAGTCCCATTGCCTGGACCTCTAAAGATGTACAAGCATATTTGAGAGATCTACTTCCCCATTTTATTGTCAGTGTATTCTTCGATGAAGTGTATTCTTTGATGAAGATAACTAATTTTATGACCATAATATGTCCATAAATTCATAACATGTGAATTATTAAACTTTGTCAACTTTCACAACCTCTTGTATTTTCAGGGCAGGTGAGCTGTTTGTTCTGTCAAGTCCTGATGGGGTTAGATAATAGACAAGATCTGTGACCAAATTATTTGGGACCTGAGCATCTTCTGCAAGCACTTACTGAGCCTCGACATAACTACAACACATGAAGCATGAGCAGGTCCCAAATAATTAGGTCATGGTCTTGTTTGGAGTCTCTGCCACGACAGTCTGTGTGTGCTTCCCTTTCTAAAAAATGATGTTGAGGTGGACAAGCAAGCTCATGACATAGGCAGATGTAACACCTTCTGCTTCTGAGAGATACCTACGTACTCAGCCATTGCAATCAGACAGCCGTTGCACCGTCTTTCAGCAAGGTTGTGGCCGGAGATTGGAAAATTGACAAAGAGGTGGTTCAGCTAATATGGAACACCTAAAACAGGGCAGATGTCAATATATTTGTGATCAGACAGGCAATTCACTGTCCAGTGTGGTTTACAGACAGGACAGGGACAGTAGCTCTGGGCCAGGAGGCAAATCTAAGTCTGCATGCTTTTCTATCACGGTCACTGTTATGGATGACACTGCAGCACACTCAGCAGACTATACAGGCAGCATTGTTGCTGAACAAACCATGGCTCCACCTTGATGTTATTGACAGCATCATGAAGGGATGGGCCATTGCTTCTTCATACAAAAAAGGAAAGGGTTTCAAGCAGTCCCAGCTGTCCAAAAACTGATGAACTGGATCCTTAAACTTTTATAGTTCAATGCTGAATTATCTTACTTCACTATGACACAAATCACTGAATATGGTCATATATATTTTAGATTCAAACAAAGATTGGGTGAGAGGGAGATATGAAAGGAAGAGGACGCACAAATACACAAACATGAAATTTCTTTTTGGGAAGTTAATTTAGCATCCACCTCCTTTTGATTTTACTTTGCACTAAATTAATCTAGTTTAACTTTAATGCAATGAATCTGCCAATCGTGGAAGCATGGCTCAATAGAAAACAAGACTGCTAAATTGGGGTCATGTCTTTCTGGAAAACTCAACATGGAGTAATTGCTTATTACAATTTCAGAACACCTTTTTTTAAACAGCAGTATATGCATGGGTACTGACTTAGGTTAAACATTATGGGGGCAAAAGATTACATAATTTAATAAATTACAAAATATTAAGTGACCAATCACAGCAGTAGGAACATGCATCTTATTTTCACTCCCAAAGTCTCAAAATTCAACTAGACTCACCAGGAGTCAAGTGTAGCCATGCATGCAAATGTCATTACTGAGCACACGCAGAACAAATGTACACTTGCATGCAGGAGATTCTCTAAACGCTTGATTTATGGCTTGATGCTTGGAAGTACCTTTGTGTACACTCAATTCACAACACTGCACGCTCTCTGTTAATAACCACTTTCACTGTTCTGTGCGCTCAGATTGGGCGCTCTCTCACTCTTAATTAAATTATATTGTTTCGATTAAGAAATAAATTATAAAATGTTACTGGTCTTTATTTTTTATTGTGACTTTAATCTTTTCCTGAATTTGGAAAATACTGAAGATTTTTCCTAACCCTCTTATTGTTGATATTGCTATAGGAAATTAATTATAGAATGCTACACAGGCCAAAATCTTAATATCTAGTCAATTTTACTCAGTCTACAGTGTTCATACAATATTAGAATATGATGGATTTGGAGAAGATTTTTTTTAAATCCTGTTATTGAATTGTTATTGATTTATTGCTGCCATGAACAAGGATGCTACAATGAATAATGTTTTAAACCTGTCAGTGAGGATGAAACTAAAGGCCTGGGCCAAATGAAAATATCACTTATTAGCAAAATGTCATTAAAAGTTGTTTTCAGTCATTCTTGACAAGAGGGTAAGATGTATTCAGAGCTGATAGAAGCATTTTTCCTTCACAGGGTATCGGAAATGTATCAAGTTAGAAATTCAAAAGTGCAAGATATATAAATTCAAACTCTGACTATATAATGTTATATATAACATTATATAGTATGTAAGATTATAGCCACAAGAGCATTAGGGAAATCAGGCACTGATGGTGGTCGAGGAGGCTTGGCATACAGTCGGTGTTCCAATTCATCCCAGGTCTCAGGGTTCAGGGCTCTGTGCAGGCCACCTGAGTTTTTCCATTCCAACCTTGCCAAACCATGTCTTTATGGACCTCACTTTGTGCACAGAGATATTGTCATGCTAGAACATGTTTGGGCCCCTTAGTTCCCTTAGTGTTTCCAACCTTGTGGCAACAGTTTGGGGAAGGCCCACATATGGGTGTGATGGTCAGGTCCACAAACCTTTGGCTATCTAGTGTAGATGCAAATCGACAAGAAATTAAAACTGACGTTTCTTTCCCAGTAAAAAGGTCCGTAAGCAGATGATTTCTGGGCGGAACTATTAACAAGACTCTTACACCCCCACCTTACTCCTTTTTATCTTTAAACCTTCATAACCAACCTCTGAGCTTCCATATTCAGTGTCTAAAGCTAATATTTTTCTTATACAAAATCCTGGACGAGACCCTTTGATGGTCACATCATATCATATGCAGTAGTATGACTACCCACAGAAACCAAAATAATTGGAAATATTTTAGCTAATAGATTTATTTATTTATTTATTTTACATATGCACAGTTCTACAGATCAAAGTAGTTGATCTGAGTAGTGCCATGGATTTAATATTATGGGCATACATTGCACAGTGTAGCACAGAGTTTTTAGTAAGAAATCATAAAAATAACTACAAAAAATGCAGTAAAATCTGTTGAATTCCCACCGTTCTGCAGTTCTCTGTACTAGTGTGCCAACAGCACCCCTTTTTTTGAAAAGCTTTAGCTTCAACCTGAATGAGACGGTGAGTATGTGAGTGAGTCAGCCAGTTTTATAAAGTGCTTCTCATCTAAAAAATCTGGAAACACATAAATCTGTGCTCTATGTGGACACACAGCATCACCATAAGTTCACCATTGTTTACATCACAAAAGTCCAGGAGGAGAGTTTAGGACACCATTTGGGACATGGCCTAAAAAGTGACAATACCAGCCTTCAATTTTAATTATAAAATGATGATCTAAATATATAACTATCAATAAGGAAATGCCTTTCATTAGGCATATATGCAGCTTACTTGTTCATTTTAGAATTTTTAAGCTGTATTAAAATGAATACTATTTTTCACAACCACTTTGGTTGAGCTGAGTAGTTAATGACATTACTTTGGTAACCAGTGTAAAGACAACAGTGAAATACACTCGCATACACTAGACAACCATTTGGTGTGATGTGGGAATTTTCCTGCCCTTTGTGTTTCTGCATGACGGTACAAACACATTGAAGCATTACGCTATATTTAGCCTTTGTGAGGTCACAGTGTGGAAAATACAAGACAGTCAACAGGAATGCCAAATAGTCCTGGGTTTTCAGGGACAGTATCCCATAGGGGTGTAACGACACTTCGAAGCTCAATAAGCCAGGCTTTCCATCAGCCCCACTCAATTACTATGGTAACATGGGGTTTTTGGACAAACCTCCTCTATGTCAGGCTTATGTTGAAGCTTATGATGCATTTGACTTAACTCGGAATTACATAATTTTCGCGCTTGTCACATTTGAATTACAAAATGAGAAAAACATGGACACCTCCAAGAAAGTGTGTGTTTGTTAGCAACAATTTAGCCAGCTAACTTTCTCAAAACAGTAAATTTTACAGTTAGAATTAAAGATATGTTACAGAACTAATGTGTCCATGTTGATTAAGTTAAAGTAATACTATAAACTCATTTAAAGTAATGATGTTTTATTTACTGTTGACAGTGTGAACGGTGCTGTTAACATGACGTCTTGGGATTCCAACTAGGAATTCCAATTGGAGGGGGCGTTTTCTTTGGTTTTTCTTAGATAAAGATCAGAAATTCAGAGTTACAAGCTTTAGTTGAACGCAGCATTAGCTTAGCTTGATCAGATCTTATGGACAAGCCATGTGATGTCATGATTCCACTGAGCTAAAATAACCATAGAAAACAGATATAATAAATCATAGATGTACCCACGATCGTTCTTCCACACCACTGTTTAACAAATTGCTGCCAACTTAGCATATATTATTGCACTGAGTAGCCTAATAAGGTTTAACTTTAGGATATAATTAATTAAAATATAGTAGCTTACATATTATAGGCTCATAAGATGATTCCTTTTCTTAATTCTTGGATATGGAGAAGATGTACAAGGCTGATGGGAATTGTTCCATGAGTATTGCTTTGTACTGAATCAGCAGGAGTGTGTTGTACCTGGATTTGTTAGTAGAGAGCACTGGCCCTGGAGTGATCTATTTGGCTAATCTAAGTGAAGCTATTTTAAAATAAGCTTTGATTTTATGAGCTCACTTTGTGCTATAACCTAAACTAGATAACTCTAGATTTAAAAAAAGATGTAGCATTTTACCACACATGGTAAAATTAAAATATTTATCTAGTGCAACACATTTGATTTTATAATAGAAATTCAACTTTGATGGTCTGCTGGCTGGGCAGATCATGTTAAATGAGTGGTTCTGTTTATGGCACTTGGTGGAGCTAATAGAGAGAGAATCCTTTCTCTTTGGTAAATGTTTACATACTGATCACTGGTCTGTACACCAAAAATGAGCAAATGACCGCATGACTTCCATATTTGAAAAATTCTGACAGAATAATTGTTGCATATGTGCATATACAATATAGTAAGGCTAAACATTTTAAGTAAAGTTTAAAAAAAAAAAAAAAAGCATGATGCTTTTTAATCCTTTTAAAAATAATAGCTATTAATTTATCTATGGCAGAAAGAGGCTGAATATTGCTGTTTTAATGCTTGGTTCAGTGAGTGACCAGGCATTAAACATATTATACACAAAGTTACACACCAAACCCTAAAATAACTCTCAGGCACAGTTAGGAATTCACAATGGATCAGAGAGGCATCTAACGTTGTGGTCTACCCAGGACTGACTTTCAAAAACAAAGCATCCCTTTCACTACATGGGACTGGTAACATTAGAGGGTGTGGAGGAAGGGAAATAAAGAGCACTAAAAGATTACTTGTTTTTGAAATGGGCTTCTGTCAATTAGTAATCTAATGAAAGAGGTCCTATTGCAAACTGATAGGAATGTTAGTGATTCTATAGGACCATCACTGTACTGCCAGGCCTCTTTTTATGCAGAAACAAGTAGAAAAGGGCTGCCTCCACTGCCAGCAAGTCTAGTTCTTCTTGTTATTAATTTATATGACTCAAATACCCTTAAAAATTATTAAAAAATGAAGGACGCTATTGAAGAAAAACTATTTCAAGACACTTGCTGTGATCTTGACCCTGTTTGGATCAATTTCAAAATCAAATCAGTTCACGCACTAACGAGAATCTAGGATGGACATACAGACAACCTGAAAACATAATACCTCTACCACCTAGTGGCGGAAGCATAAAAAGAAAGAGCAAAACCAAGCACAATTAAAGGAATTGGTGGACAAGCATGGAAGTAGCAGCAGGGTGGAATGAAAAATACAGTGTATTAAGTGTACCTTGTGAGTGTATTTTAAAAAATACATTTACTGGTCACTTTATTAGGAACACCTGTCCAGCTGCTCATTCACACAATTATCCAATCAGCCTATTATACGGCAGCAGTGCAATGCATACAGTAAAATCATGCAGATACAGGTCAAGAGTTTAGGTTAATGTGCACATCAAACACCAAAATGAGGAAAAAATGTGATCTGTGACTGCGGCGTGGCATGGTACATCCGTATCTAGACATCAAAAAAACATCCAGTGAGTGACATTTCTGTGGATGGAAATGCCTTGCTGATGGGAGAGGTCAAAGCAGAATGGCAAAACTGGTTTGAGCTGACAAAGGCTACAGTAACACATGGCCTCCTGAGTGATGAGACAGAAGAGAGTTCACCCTATCATTAGGGATCATGAGATCAAATCCTGACGATGATCCATGGACATTACCATGAGTTCAGCAGGGCGGGGACGTTCCTCCATAACAATGTAAGTTCCTTTTTCAAGTACTGTTCCACTTCCTGTTGATAGGCACATACGAGTGCAAATTTCCTTGAATAGTCAAATAGTTGGTATTTATTCAGACCGACAAATGTAGCAACAAACATAGTCTTGCCATGCAAACGAGAGCAAGATAGGTCAGACTTATACACAGATACTGTGTGGTGCACTGTTACCAGAAATCAGGGTAGCAAGGTCATTGCCAAAATAATTTGTGGCCTTCTCTGTATTCACGTTCTTTGGTAGTGACATTTAGTTATGAATTATGGCTCTCTGTAAACCAGTGTGCATTGTACATAGCATTAAAATATATCATAATGTTACATTTTTCACTAAAGGAGCAATTTAGAGAGAACATTTAACCTAAATAGAGGCCAATATGAGGATCAGAGAGGATCCCATACCAGCCAATGCAATATAGAGAATATCAACAGAAGGAATTAAAAAGAAATAAAACACAAAAACAGAAGGAAATATTTAAACAAATCAAAGACTTATCAAAGTAATATAGCACAAGCAAGAGTGGATGTACTGAATATCAGCACAGCTTTTATTCAGCCGTGAGCACGAGGCCTCAGGTAATCAAAACCATGATGATATTCAGTACAACAGCATGATTGTGAGTATGCAATTGCTTTTATACAACAGTTCTATAAACAAGAAATTAATATCAAGTAACTGACATTTCAGACACAGTATGGCCAAATTTTATTTGATTTTTTTCATCAATGAAAAAAGTTCCCAGAGAATTGCATGTTGCCATGCAACACAAAGACTGACTGACTAACAGCTCGTAGTAACTGTAGTTCAGCAAGATGTCTTTTTCTGGTTTATGCCTTCACAGGATTTTATCATACAAATGTGTTTTGCTGTCTTGTATCAGAATTTGCTGTTTGTTTTCTGATACCTGGTTGTGTTTTTGGTTTGTTAATGTGTTTAACAAATTGGAGCTTATGTTACCCCAATATCCTGAGGATTCTATGTAAAGGTGGCTTTAAAATTTATTTTCCTAAACTATGCCATGGAGATTTCCACAAAAAAAAATAGTGAGGACCTACATTATTCTCAGTGATGTTACCTTAGTGCAACAGAACCTGTACATACCCTGCACATATCACCTTACAAACAATGTAATTACAAAGTGAGCTTGCATCTTAGGTCCTCCATTAGAATATGTGGTGGAAGAAACAAGTAAACGGTGTGAAGTTAGACATCATTGCCCACTGAAGCATCGCTTTAAAGCATTGTTACTATTGACTGCCCAAATATATCGCATATGAGATGAGTAACTAAAACTGGTATTGTGTTGTGGTCAGATGAAACCAAAATACTAATTTTTTTGCCCATGCATTTCATCAGTATGTTTGGGGAAAAAGGGGGGGTTCTTGCAAGGAAAAGCCCCATATCTACTGTAACTGCTTTGGGGCTGTATTGTGATCGGTGCTCTGTGGCATTATCAATTCTGTTAAGTAGGATATTTTAACCCAAAACCTGATTGCCTTTGCCAGGAGGTTCTGACTTGGCCATAGATAGAGATTTCAACAAGATGATGAAACAATCAGTCCACATTGTCAAATCTAAAAATATGGAGCAAACAAAAAGAACATGGTGCTGGAAATTTTCAAGCAATAGTTTGGGATCCCTCTACAAGGGTTTTTCAATCTTGTTACGCATTACAGGAATAGTGTTGGTATTATCTCTAGGATAGGTTTTCCCCTATTTCAGTTTCGTAGAGCAGTAAACAATTTTCATACTCAAGTTATGTTGTTGCATCTAGATAGTGAGCCCCCTCGTCCCCTGTGGATAGGGCTTTTTCATCCTGGAAAAGACCACTCCCTTCAGGAAAAAGGTGATCAGTCAGCGTAACTTTAGTGGTTTGCAGTGACCTGTCCCTGTAAGAGGATAAATGGACCCATACCATGCCAGCAAAATACCCCCCAAAGCATAACCACCAGCACCACTCCCTTAATGTATGACACAGATTCATATGCCCACTTTGTTAGGAATGTAGTGTAGGGTGATTCAGCTGACCATATTATTTATTTTATACATATCTGTAAACCAGTGTCAGTGATTTTTGACCACTGAACTCCTATGCACCGCAACCCTAACAGTCACCTGTTTCTCGCGTATCACATTAATGCACAAGCATTACAGTCACAAGCACACTGAATGTGTGCTTTTGACTACAATTTCCAGCCCTATTTACTGATGGCTTTCCCTAGATCTAAATGCAGATGTCTCCTTTAGTCACTGAAACACTAGCCTGTTGAAAAGGCTTTGTGACTGAAGCTCCTACCCTTTGTGCCCCAATAATGAGCCCTCTTTCAAAGTCATTATGTTTCTCCACTGGTTTATTAAGCTTTTTCCTGTACAGATGCCAAAATAAAACATAGTTTTCATTTATTCAAGCCTATATAATGAAAAATTTCTACCCTTAGTTCATTGAAATATAACATGTCCCATAACTTTTAATAGTGTTTAAGAAGAGACATGACTGCCCAATTTACACCATACCTTGTACTACTAAAAAGAAATTAAAGGTAATTTGTGAACATAGTTATTGAATTTTAAAAAAAAATCTGCAAATTTCAAATAAGTTAAAGTTTTGATAATAATTAGCTTTTAATAAAAATATATTTTTCTATTTCTCTTATTATAGCAAATGTCATAATTAAATCAAGAGAGGCACAACCCTGCATCCAAATAATAATGCCACCTTATTCTGTAAAGAGAAGTGAGTGCCACATGTGTTTGCAGCCCAATGGAAAAATATCAGTGGAACAGAGGGAGCTGTTGAATGAACAGAGTAAGAAGGCCCTTTGTTCCAACTAGTGTGCTGGAGTGCAGTCAAAACAAAAACAAATCTAATAAATCAGGATCACAATAGTTTTTTGTTCAGTTGGAGGAAAGAAAATAAGCAATTTGTTTAATTTAAAATGTCTTTGCTGCTACATGGGACATATCTTAAGTTGTATGTTGCACACAGCTGAAGATGAATGGTCTGAATGTTCAGAATCACCAGAATATATAAGAACTAACACATTCTAAAAATGTGCCTCAATTGTGAGAACAGCCACAAGGAACACAGTGTAAAATTCATGTAAACCTTGCGTTCAGATTTTTCATCTATGTTGAAGAATTATTTCATATACCCAAATCCATGGATTGTAACATGAACAATATAATTCCCTAAATGATATAAATGGCGGACAGATCCTCTCTTTCAAGGCAGCCACTTGACAACTATGTGCTTTTAAACAAAGTATGTAATAGTTTGTGTGATGAATAAAAATATAATTGGAACTCACCTTTTGGTCCACGATGGAGCAGGCGATCTGTTTGACATATGTAACATCCGCTGTTTGAGGCAGAAGCACTGACTCTCGTGTCAGTCCTATCTGGATAATGAAAGACACTCCAGTTGAGGGGGGAGGCATGACAGACATATTGGTGCCACTGGGCCCTTGGGAAAGCCCTGTCTCCACAGCAGGGGAGCCTGGTGTATAGACAGCAGTCAATGAAACTGGTGTGGCATGCTGTGTATCCACAGACCCAGGGGGAGAAGAACCACCTGGAGGGAAGAACACCTGAGATAGGGGTGCTGAGGGCATTACAGGGCTGCTATTGGCCATCCTGAAATGTTAAAGCCAGTCAAATAGTGGAGCAAGACCAAGGGGCGTGAGGGAGAAAGAAGTACACAGACAGGCCAACACACAGTTCACTCACTCAAATTGTTGCAATCCTGTTTGTGGAGCTCTCCCAACACGACGGGAAAAAATATGTATATTAGTATAAGTATGCATATAAGTATGACTTGTAGTTTCTTCTGTTTTCTTCACAAAATGCTTTTCACTTCATAAAGTAGGGAGACAATGAAAATAGATAACTAAACTTAGCTTCTCAACAGAAAGCCTGCCTCCTCCTTCTCACCCTAAGGCTCCCCCTACCTCTTCCTGTTCTGCTCTTCTAAAGCTGCTTCGAGAAGGAGAAAGTCCAAACTTCAGCAGGAGACTCACAATAAGAAAAAAAGAAAAAAGTACAACAAAGCTTAAAAGGAAAAAAGAAATGTCGCATAAGCTTGTCCAAACAAGATGGCTTCCTAATACAGGAAATAGTGAGAGAACGCCTGGTTAAGCTTGCTTTGCAAGTTGAACCGTTTCGGTTTCTTGTCGAGTTGAGCTAAACAGTACAGCCTTGAGAATTTGTAGACACTCCTTCTCTTGTCTCCACCTCAAACTGCCTATGCTTGCCTGAGGAGGAAGTGAGGTGACAGACAGTGCCCTCAGCCAATTGGCTGGAGTAGGAGTTATAAAGGGGCCTTTCTTGTTCCTTACAGCCTCATCTGCCCCTCCTTCTCTTTAAACTCACTTTGTTTTTTTTGTTTGTTTTTTTTTCACTCCCCCACCCCGGAAAAGGCCGGCCCTTCTTTATTTATCTTGGGGCTCACAAACAATTTATTCTCTGTCTAGTACAGTGTGTGTGTGTGTGTGTGTGTGTGTGTACACCTCCCTTTCCGCATCCCATTTGGCAATCCCTGTGCCTGTGTAACCACATATTAGCATTCTTCTGTATTCAGAATGTGGACAGTTAAGTCAATGTGACGGAGAAAAGGGAACTCCACATTGCTGTTGCTGTAATGGGCTAGGTTTCACCTCACAAAGGATACAGAATATGCAATGTGAATGCACAAAGAAAGTGCAAGTTATTTAAAAAAAAAAAAATGTTTAGGGGTTATTAATTATGATTATAAATCATTCCACTTCTATAACTATATGCCAAAAAGTCATTCAGTTGTATGTATGTTATGAATTTACTGCTGTTTAACATAAAGCATGCACTGGAGAGAACTGATAGCTGCTATAGTATTAAAAGCTATATGTTACTGGGTAAGGCTGTAAACATTCTGTTCAGGCTTGGGAGAATTTTGAAAAGCCTGGCTCTAAAAATCTCCAAGTTTATATATATATTTCACAGACAGATGGATTAGCATTAATCTAATGTAATCCATATACTCTTCTGCATAGTCATATTTATATATTCCTTTTTCACATGTTCAAGAGAAATATAAGAAACACACGATACAATCTTGCTGAATTGCACTCTATGTACAAAACCATCTTTAATTTTTTTTTTCCAAATAACAAACAAGAACTGCAAATTAAAACAAAATTGGAATGACAGGAAACATGTAATAGTTTAATTTGATAGAAGCTATAATGCAGTCTAAAAATATGTCTAACAAAAAATAAATAAAATGCAGGCCTTGATCCCTTGGTGTTAAATGATAATGTTTGAATGCAGCTTAATATGATGTACAAAATATCACACAGTGATAAATTGCCATAAACAATACCCATTAGACAGAAAGTCCTTTGATCTTGCCACTGGACTGACTTGCCTTTACATAACTCCAGTTTTTAAGATTTCCAACAGCTTTACATTGCATTGCAGGTTTTAAGCCTAGTAAAAAGGATTTGTTCACTTATGATACTACAGTAATCTTATCAGTTATATTAAGGATGGTCATTTGTTTAAAGAAAAGTAACTTAAAAAGTTGGCAAAATCAGAGGTTTGTGCAATGGCAGCTGCTTTTAAAATATATATTCTGATTAATATATCCTAATAAACCTTCTCAATTATTGTAAAATCACTGGTTCAAACCTGCAGAAAGAGGGCTGTATGAAAACTTTATATGTAATCACACAGTCTGTAGGATAAAACGTGGTGACAATTTCTTGGAAACCATTTTCAGTTACAAATGTAATGTGGCCTAAAGGTATCCATTAATTAGTGTTCTGTGATAAGATATCCCTTAAGAATTAATTTGTAAAACTAATTATTCTAAAGTTGTGCGCTTAATTAAGCAATGACTGGACAATTAACTTGCACTAGAGTCACTAAAGAGATTATCATCATACTTCATTGTAACCAACCCAATGGAGGTTATAAAACACTTGGACAAACCTTGGAAGTGAGTATGTCTGAATTCTAGGATGGACAGAAATCTGAATATCAGAAATGTATTGCATTTACAGTTGGTTGAAGTGAGAGTGAGTTTCCGCATTCATTCTTTCATCTTTGCAGAGATTAACAACTAGCCTCCAGGAATTTCTTATACCAGTGAAATCATTTTAAAAGAATAAAAAAGTAAACAAAGCAACATCAAGGCATCAGAAACATGACCTCTGCTGTCCACAGCTGTTCTAAAGGCTAAAGCTACTAAAGTGGGTGATTATTGAATTTTCAGGTCCTTCCATCATATGGTTTTCTCCATTATGACATTGTCTATGAAGAGGAGGTAACTGCATGTGCTATACTTCACTTTCCTCAGAAGACTCTGTTCTTTTCCATGACCCTTGGAGGCCTTTTTGCTGTTTTTTTCTGGACTAATGGGAAGCACATGAACATCTTAACTTATTTATTATTTATAACTTAATTATAACCAGATGTCTCACTCATTGTTCCCCAAATTATAGGGCATAGTTAAACACACAAAATGCTGCTACAGAAAACCAAAGTTCTTATCCAACTCAGTGGCTGATAAATTACTGTCTCTTATGATAGTGTTAGACTGCATGATCTTATAACCACAACAGAAAAGCCGTATTCTCAATTAATGGTAGTTTTAAAATAATAGGGTTTAGCAGGGTGAAATCCTACTTGCAAAGTATTCACCAGCAAACTTTTGAAGTTCACTGGACTGTTTTTCTGAAAGAACTAAGCAATGGCAGGGAAAAATAATACATCCAACATTTCCCTGATACTGAAGAAATTAGCACCAAAATTTGTGAGACAGTGGGCTGTGAACAGCACATACTAAGATAAGTGTGCATATGAAAATGATTTCTTGTAGCTGCCAGCACGCATTCTCTGATTACAGATATAAAACTAAGTCTTTAGCAAGCAGATTATTACTGAAAATTTTATCATAATGGATATGAGAGAATGGTGATGAATTCAAATGCACACACACACAGATGAACTTGCGCACACACATACGATGGTATAGGTCTAATGTATGTACAACAGTCAGTTGATTGTGTGTTCTCATGAATGTATGATTTCAATATACTAAACAGACTGAAAAAGAATGAGATATAGTAAGTACTATCTCCATTCTACAGAACTTCAAACTCAAAAGGAAGCAATTATGGATATGGATTTCGGTGTCTCTTACTCAAGTCATTCACTTTCTTTGTGTGCAGGTAATGTAAGTGTGGATTTAGGATGGTTTTGAATGCCACATTTCTGGCTAAGTAGTGAGGGTGAGGAAGGGAAAACAGAGACACAATAGTGACACAACAACCAAAAAGTTATACAATATCTCACTCAGTCATATAAACAATGCAACTAGATCTGAACCTTGCTTAAATCATGATAGTGATAGTGTTTAATAGATCATTTTTTTAAATCTATTTTAAAATTTTAACAGGTGTCAGTCATGGCATATAAATTAGTAGTGCGCCAAGAATATCCATACATCAGATAGTGATATGCACTCACGTCATTCAGGTGAAAAGTGATGGCACATATCCATACACTAGGTGGCGGTATACACATAAAATATGCACCAAATAGGAGAGTAGAGTAGAAACGAAACAAGAGTTGTTTTCCCCCATACCTGTATTCAACTATTCAGTATTTCAACTTCTAATTGTTTATAAATGGCTAGTTTTCACAATTTTCAACTTTTATGGTTTACTTGAGGTGAACTGTGGAACTGTACACTTTTTGACAGTATAAAATTGTAAGCTCATTAATAGTCAATTTTTTTAAGAATACTGAATTAAAGAATTTAAGAACACTGTAATCAGTTTATCTAAACTCAGGATAAATTTTCCCTTCATATCTTGCATTTGCAGTCATGTGAGGACATGTCAGAAGAAGTAAATGTTTAACCTTGTGTGTGTGTGTGTGTGTGTGAGCATGTGATTTAACATTATGCAAGTCTAGCCAGAAATGGCTGAATTAGAGCTATCAAGCTACCAGAGTCGGCCTGCGAGTTTCATATTGGTGCATTACTGTTGCTACAGAGACAGGAAGAACGTTTATAGTGTGTGATTAGTGTACTGCTTTTTGGGTTTGCCTGGGCTTGTTTACCAACCTCATTGTTAAATGTTTAGGTTTAGGAAAACCCTATTTACACTACCCAATGATGGCTGAGAATTAGATGTTATGAAATGGTCAAATGAAGATCTTGGCGAGGGAATCAGCTCCAGCACTGGCAATGAGGGGCTGTGAAGGGTGGAAAGCCACATCATGGATGGCCTCATCATGCTTCTTCCTATGCGCTGTGATCTCCTGCACACATGTGCGATTATCCAGCATCCACAAGCGAACTGAGCAATCATGACCTGAGGTAAAGAGAGGGTGAGTATCTTTGTTAGAGATGACAGTGTATATTAGTCACAGAGAAATTTAGAAGATACAGAAGGTATGAGAAGCTTGTTCCTTTCAGCTATCACAACAGCTAAAAATATAGCTGCAAGCAGCGACTGACAGGCAACACAGTCTAAGATATCTAATTATGAACACTTTGATATTTAATACTTTCAATGTCAAAAGGGGGCGCTATCGCGCCCCAGGGCCACGTCTGGGTCCAATCCTTGGCCAGACCCAGCACTTCTGATGTGTGTGCCATGTTTAGTGAGTGTTGAAGCATGGCAAGTACCTCAAAAATGCTATAAATATAAATATATATATATATATATATATATATATATATAGCTGTATGCAGTGGCAAGCACCAAGGGTGCGGCAGGGTCAGCTGCATGACATCGTAATGTGGTATCAGTGAAAACAACCCATGGTAAATGTCATCTAACAGCAATAAACTATTTTACATGAGTGTCCCTTCCTGTTACTAAAAGAAGATGCTATTACTATGGTGGCTTGTTAAAGGTATGAAGAACAGTACTTTAATATACATATCAGTAACACAGCATGATGCACTGGGGAATAACTAAGAAAGACTTTCTGTTGTGTCATTGTTTAATTGATTGTGCTGTGATGGCATTGCTGTTTAACACATATCAATAAAATAGAAACTCTTTAAACATTTTTAATATTGTCAGTTTGTACTCACAGCATTGAAGTGTGAGTGTGCTGCATTAAGATATCAAAAATATCTTAATGCTTTTAGCATCAAGGATCATCATTATGACCAAATTTGGCATGGATCTGATGAGCCATCTATGAGAATTAAAAAATTGTTTTATAAGCCACACTTCCTGTTACCAGGTGGTCGCACTAGGACAACGCTATGCCTCATCGTTGAACATACAGTATATGTGAATTTTGGGCCTGCAGTGGAAATATGCCTCACTTCTTGTTGCAAGGCAAGTGACATGTTAATGGATTGCATTGCCAGGGCAACACAGTTTGAGAGAGCAATTTAACATCATGGATAAGTTCCCATCATTCTGCCGAAATTAGGTATGAATGTGATCAACCCTGTAAGAGGAATATTTAAAAGATTAGTTTATAAGACCCACTTCCTCTTTCCAGTTGGTGGCACTAGGAAAATGAATAACTATTTGCATGTACATGTGATTATGCCTCATCACGGAACATACCTGTGAATTTTGTGCACGTCACGCAGTGTACATTGAATTGTTTCATGTTCTGTTTGTGTGTCATGGCATGTTGATTGAGTCAATCAATATGTCAACGCCGTTTGAAAAGTCAAAAATTGCAACATAATATCACGGATGACATTTTAATTGACCTCCTCACCATGGTTCCAGATTTTAACAGTTCCTTCCCATATTTAATGTCTTGCATATACAGACGTCATTACTACAGGAGCAATGACACTGATCCACGCTGTAAGAGAAATACTAAAAAGGTTTGGTTATTAGCCTCACTTTCTGTTGGGCATTAGAGGAGCTATGACAGTGACTTACTATATGCATGTCTATTTGACTCTACCCTATCATTTAATATATCTGTGACATTTATGCCACATTGCATAATGTACTTTGGGTTTATGCCACGCTCCCTGATTACATGACATTAATTGATACTCTCACCATGGCAATACTAATAATAATACTCATCATGCCAAAAACAATAGGGTCCTTCACACCTGACCAAGGAAAGAAAATATATCAGGGCTCATTCAAGGTTCAGCCTTTTTGTGTGATTATATGTAGTTTTTAAAAATATGTTTATATTTTGAAATTTACATTTTCATTTAAGCTATTACTTTAAGCTTTCAATGATGCTAGCAGTCTAAAATGTGTAAAGAAGGAAGTATGTTTTTTATACTCACTGCCAGAGATGAGGTAACTGCCTTTAGGGTCAGTGGTAAGGCAGGTGACTGCATCTAGATGAGCCACCATGGAGTGAATCACTTTCCCTGTAGATAAATAGATAAGTAGGCAGAAAAGAAGGAAAGAATAAATTACAGATGATAAAAGTAAAGAATTGTAAAAAAGAAGAAAAGAAATAATTTCTATACAGTTTAATATATTTGATTCCTCTTGTGGTTCTTTGATGTGATGTACACATTTAACAGGGATTATTTAAACCCCATCTTCCCATCTTGCTGTTCTGGATAAACAGGTGTGCAGCTAATTACACAGTAGAATTAAATGGCTTCTCTAGTCCATTCCAAATACAACAGGAACATTTAATAGTATTAATAATAGTAGATGCCCCACAAAAATGCAATTAGCAATTAAGATACTCTTTTATATGAACACAAACACACCTGTCTTGTTGTCCATGAAGCGGATGGTACGGTTCTCGTGGGCAGTGATTGAGATTGGTTGGGATGGATGGCTGACCACACAGTTAATCAGCTGATTGCCTGCAGAGTACAGTAACCACATACAGATTATGTATGGCTAATGTGCAGCTCTATAATCCTGTAATTTAATAGCTGGCTATTCAGGACATGGGCTGAGATCATATTTTCTATCATTATCATGCTATCAAATTGTCAAAGTACAGTTTTAAAAAATATATTTTATTGATTATCTTTAATATAACACAACAGAACGCACTGCACCAATCAACTAAAAACCAGTACCAGGTAAAGAGCACTGTGTTCAGTATGAGCATATGGTACAAATAAAATTGAATTGAATTTAACAGGTAGAAACTGCTCTTCAGCCTGCTGGTTCTGGATTGAATGCTGCGGTACCGTCTGCCTATTTACCAGACTGCCATCAGGCATACGGTACTGCAGCATTCAGTCCAGAACCAGCATCCTGAATAAACTCTAATCTAGTCACCCAGTTACTCCTCCTTCCACTCTTTCACTCATGCCTCCACTACCTCCCACACACTGCTCACCTCACTGACAGCTCAAGGAAACTCGTGGACAATCTCTTGTTCACCCCCCCCATTGTGTGTGTGTGTGTGTGTGTGTGTGTGTGTATGTATGTATGTATGTATGCATATATAATATTGTATTTGTAAATAATCTCTTTCCTCCCTCTATCTTTTGAGTTATTTTTTTTTATATTGCACAGCGGTAGAATACCTGAGCCTCACAACAAGCATTTCAATGTACAATTATCACTGTCATTTTGTGCAGATGACAAATAAACTTGAAACTGAACTGAAATCACTAAAGTGACTAATTGTAGGCATGAAGGCATCAGCCATCTTTTGAAACAGTTCTGCTCCTGAGTTTTTGTTCATTTTTATTAAAAACCTGTCCCTTTCCTAGGGTCTACAGAGTTAACCAATCAATTTTATTCATGTTCCTCACCATCCTTTGTCTGGGCCTCTAGAACCATGATGCTTTGCTCTGTGTTGAGGTCGTAGAGGACTGTCTCACCAGTGTCAAAGGACACAACAACCTGGGATGGGTCTACATTCCCAAAGGCAATGGAAGTAGGAGTTCCATGTTCTGTGGTAGAGAAAGTCTTGTTTTTTGAGAGCTTGAGAACAAAAATATACAATGTTTACTCTGAAACTAGGATTCGTGTATCACATATACAGTATTTGTTCCTAGATAAATATTTGAAGCTAGCTGCCGTTTGTGGGATGTTGGTAATATATTTATTCATGTTAATGATAGAAATATACAACATATTGATTTTCATATTAAAAGAAAAAAAATGTACTCATGGAATACTTGCAAACACAAGAATAAGTTTCAGACATATAATAGGAGTGACTAGGCATGAGACAGTAAGATGTACAAGTCATTTTAACAATTTCACATTCATTATCATCTGTCTTCTATTCAAACCCATATGTATATGTTAGACAGCTAGGTAGCAGGGATAACACACCCACCTTTCTCTTTGTTGAAAACAGTTATACAGGGTGTGGAGCTCTGAGCATCCCAGATACGCACAGTGCCATCTGCTGAGCAGGAGGCCAGGCGTTTTAGATTGGATGAATATGCCAGATCCCACACTGAATCCTCATGTCCTAATAACACAGCACTCTCAACACCTTGGTCTGTATTATATGTAAGGGGGGAAAACACAAACACAAAGTTCAAATTCTTATCCAGTCGATGAAATTAGTTTGATTAGGCAAACACTAATTAAAGGCATCCTTTACACGATTAACCTTTATACTAATGGGTCATCTACAGTAACATCTGTAGTAAAACATGCATGCATTATTTATGACTTGTTATGAACTTATTTTTATGTACAATAACTGTACTGTATTCCTTTTCAAACAGTTCTTGTTTTTTAACCTATACAATTTAATGATTTTAAAAATGTACAAGACTTGTACCCACTTGAGCATACTGTATCAGTGAGTAATATTTCAGCCACATGTTCTATTTTTAATTTTAAATTAGTTAATGCCATTACTGGGTATGCCATGTCATGGGTGGTCACACCAATCCAGGTCTGAAATCTCAAAGACAAACATTTCATAAACTATTAACAATGAACTTTCTTTTAAAATGTTTTATAAAAAAAAAAAAGTGTGTTTAGTAAAATGCTTTATACTTTACATGGATGGAGGTGCAAGTCTAATACAGCCTTAGCTATCTTTTTTCTCTCCCTGTAACTTGTGGCTACAGCCACAAAGCTCCATTTGTTATTTGTTAGTGAATAACGTAAGAGTTATAAATGCAAATGCTTTGCAGTTTGGGTCAATAATGCAAAACACTTTTGAAATTATGCCAAATATGGCAAAATAAAAATAGAAAAGTATTTAGAGAAACAAACAAGTGTTAGAATTGCACTAATGGTCAGCACATGATATTGTAACTTTCCTAATAAATAAACAAAACTTGTCAGAGGTACTAGATATACACTATATGGCCAAAAGTATGTGGACACCCGACCATCACACCCATACATGGGCCTTCCCCAAACTGTTTCCACAAAGTTGGAAACACACAATTGTCTATAATGTCTTTGTATGCGGTAGCATTATGATTTCACTAGAACAAACAGGCTCAGCCCAAACCTGTTCTAGCAGGACAATGCTCCTTTGTACAAAGTGAGATCCATAAAGACATGGTTTGCTGATGGTGGATTGGAAGAACTTGATCCACCTGCACAGAGCCCTGACCTCAACCCCACTGAACACCTTTGCGATGAATCGGTTTTTGAAATTGGTCCACGTACTTCTGCCCATATAGTGTATATCATGTCTTATTATATATATTTTTTTTTAAATCTGAGTCAAAAAAGTCTGCATCACATCAATCCCCGATACACCCAATGCTTAAACCCTCAACAATGCAAAATGTCAAGATAAAGCCATAACAGGATATATGGATGAGGCTTCTATATTCGGCTAGTTGCTTATTGTATTATTATCATAGAATGGTAGTATGTACATGTATACAACCTTGTCCTGAGATTATTCAGAGGTAACAGAGTACTGAAACAAAAATTTGTATAATATCCTGAAATTACAGTCACTGTAGTGTACGAGTCCCTGTAAGTGAAATAATTTAAAAAAGAATTTTTTTTTTTTTTTAAAAGCAATGTCTCAGCAGTTATTGATCAGGATGTTGAGAGTTTAAATTTCAGCCCTGCAACCTATAAGCAAACCTTACACTGCTTAAAATGTAAATGCAAAAGGATCTATGTGTTAGTAACCATGCTGTAGACTTGCCATAGTTGTCATAAGGATCCACATTAAGATCTGGACTTTTCCAACAACGTATGCTTCCATCCAGACCTCCACTGTAGCAGTACTTCCCTTCCTCGCCCATGGCTA
Organism: Pangasius djambal; assembly: GCA_022985145.1. Lineage (NCBI taxonomy): Eukaryota > Metazoa > Chordata > Actinopteri > Siluriformes > Pangasiidae > Pangasius > Pangasius djambal. The sequence continues at coordinate 437,711 of CM040988.1, read as the reverse complement.
GAGAGAGGACTGCTCCACTACAGAGACACACACGCCTTTTACTATAAATCTGAGAACCTCAAATTTAACGTAATTCAATCCGTCTTATTCCAACACTAATCAAACCTTGATCAGATACATACAACTGAAACTAACACTCACCTATGTCCTCGGAAAGTGTAAATAGGTTCAACGTCAAGTGCTGCACTCCTAACAATAAGAAAAGATAAAAGATCAGTACATATTAACAACCTTACAAGGTTTTTCTCAGATGAATTTTTTTGTTTGGCATATTGTCATAACCTTTTGTATAATTTTCCATTTGACACTGAAGTGTGCCATATCTGAAATTCATGGCTGTGGCAGAAGAGGAGTCCGGGAGAAGGAGTGAGTAATTTCAGGAATGATCGTGCACCTGTGGGTCATTGTGTGTGTGTGTGTGTGTGTGTGTGTGTGTGTCCATCCGTCCCTGCACCAGCAGTCATTTACTGAAGGAAGCACTGAAAAGTCCGGAAAAGAAAGAAAATACAAGAGAAATGCAAGTTGCGCTCTCCAAAGCCTCTCCTGTCCTCATTTTTCTACCCACCTACTGAGGATTTTACAGTGGTGCCGAAACCCAGGATTGATGGAGTCCTCACTCCTCGCTGACCTCATCCAGACCCTCGTCTGCATCCACCAAAAAAAAAACATCAAGCATTCCTCAAATTGCACACTGAGCCTCAACAATAATTCGAGGCTTTCCTCCAGATGCAGACCAGGGACTGACGTGGAGGGTAGGGAGGGCTTTGCCTAACCCCCTTCACGTGGATTCCCCTCTGGGATTTCCACTTAGAGCAATCACAAGATGACACCCTGAGGCATGCAATTGACTAAGTGAAAGTAATTGGAGTCACTGTTTAAGGTGATTCCGAGCGTCTGTCCATTTGCGGATGGACGAGCATCTGTGTGGCATCTATCATTTTAGTGAAGGAAGCACTGAAAAGCCCCCTGGAAACAAAAGAAAATAAAAGATAAAAGCAAGTCACTCTCTCCAAAGTCTGCCTCCATGTCTTCATTTCTTTACCCACCTCCCGAGGGTTCTACAGTGCCCTCGTGTGTGTGCTACCTTCTGGCTCTCCCATTTAGTTATGCTTTCATACAGTTGCCAAACGTTTACAAACACCTAGGCCAATGATATTCAATCTCAATTTTTCACAAATTCACACATTTCATGTTACCATACATTTCTTTTGGCAAGTCAGTTAGAGCATGTACTCTGTTCATAAAACAACTGATTATAGACTGACTGATTTCAGTTTTAATTCACTATATCAGAATTCCAGTAGGTCACATGTTTACACACAAGGTGACTGTCTCTTTAAACAGTCTGGAAAATTCCAGAAATTTATGTTATGATTTTTAGAAGCTCTTGATTGGCCAGCTGACATAATTAGGAGTTAATGGGAGTGTACTTGTGGCTACCTCTAGCCACAGGTATGCTCCCATTTGCCTCTTTGCCCTTGATATCATGGAAAAATGAAAGCGACTCAGCTAAGCACACAGAAAAAAATTATGGACTTCCACAAGACGTCTTCCTTAAGAGCAATTTCCAAACAACTGAAGGTACCATGAGCAAATATAAATATCAAGGGACCACACAGACACTGCATCATTCAGAAAAGAGGTTCAAATGAAATCCCAGGGATGAATGAACTTTGGACTGAAAGGTTCAATTGAACCCCAAGACAACAAAGGAACTGGTAGAGGAGTTGGAGGCAACAGGTACCAAAGTATGTACATCTACTATTAAGAGAGTCCCATATCACCACAACCTGAAAGGCTGTCATGCAAGTAAGAAGCCCCTATTCTAATACAAGCATAAAAAATTTCAGATTGACATTTGCAGGTGATCACTAGCCTTTTAGAGGAATGAAGAGTGTTCTCTGGTCAGATGAAACAAAAATTTAACTGTTTGGTCAGCACTATGTATGGAGGAAAAAGGGAGAGATTTTTAATGTTAAAAACACTATGCCAACTGCGAAGCATGGGGGTGGCAGCATCATGTGGTGTGTTTCTGTAAAAGGGTCTGGTGCACTTCAGAAAATTGATGTCATCATGAGGAAGGAGGATTATCTAGAAATAGTGAAGCAAAACCTCAAGACATCAGCCAGAAATTTAGTTGCAGATGGGTCTTCCAGCAAGACAATGATCCTAAGCATAGTTCAAAGTTGTAAAATTATTTTTTTTTTTAAAAATGTTGTAACAAAATGGATTAAAAACAACAAAGTGAAAGTATTGGAGTGGCCATCACAAAGCCCTGACCTGAATTCCATAGAAAATCCTCCTTGCTCAGTCCATTGCGTGGCTGAGCAAGGAGGCCCACAATCTTGACTGAATTACACCAGTTTTGTCAGGAGGAATGGGTAGAAATTCCAGCAAAGTATTGTGAGAAGCATGTAGAAGGTTCCTCAAGCATTTGATTCAAGTTCAAGCAATTAAAAGGTAATGCCACCAAATACTAAAAAAGTGTATGTAAACTTTAGGTTCAGTGAATCGGATATAGTAAATAAAAGCTGAAATAAATCTGTGCCTTAGTTATTAGTCTGGAATTACCTCTTATGAAAATAAAGTAGATGATTTAACACAGGAAATGTATAGTGTAGTGTATAGTATAGTATAGTACAGAAATATATAGTGAAATGTGTGGAAAAAGTTTAGTAAAAAGTGTATGTAAAATTGTAGCTAGTCCTGCTGGAGTCCCTGCTTGTACTGTATAAGCACTGTGTTGCATTTATCTGGAGAAAAAAAAACTGTAAACTAAAATTCACAGTAGGACCATGTGGCAGAAGGGACGTAGTTGAGCATCGGCTGTGGATGGAGGGAGGGGGCAGGTAACGCGTGATGGTTCTCACTGTGCGTTATTACCAGCAGCAGTGTGCTGTTTGGCCTTGCAGAAGGTGCCCTGAGCCAGAGAGAGCTGGCAGAGTTTGCTCACAACATATATATGCTCAAAGAACATGCTTGAACTTGAACTTAAACTCGAATGAGGCCAAAGCCATGAAGTATTGAGACGCTATTTTGTTTATTTTTCTGTTGAGTTTATGAAAAGTGTGCTGAAAAGCACTGGCAAACAAATAAAGTGAGTCCCAAAGCTCTGACAAAAAAAAATCCACCTGTCTCCTTAGTCTTCCACTATGCACACACATCAGGTGTGATGAAACCCAAGAGGAGGACTCATATGTCACCACTGAAACTTCACCACTCAGTAAAATCATTAAGTCCCTTGCCAGCCTCCCCCAAACCCAAGCTGCAAGAGTCCTTACTAGAACCAGAAGATATGACCACATCACCCCTATCTTACCCACACTGCATTGGCTCCCAATCAAATTTCGCACTGATTATAAAATTCTACTTTTGACCTATAAAACAATGAATGGTCTCGTGCCTCAGTACCTGAGCGAACTTTTGGTCTTTTATGATCTGCCACGCCTACTTAGATCAAAAGGTGCAGGCTGCTTGTTGGTACCTCGAATAGTGCGTGCTACAGCAGGGGGTAGAGCTTTCTCTTACAAAGCCCCACAGTTATGGAACAGCCTTCCACTTAGTGTTCAGGGCTCAGACACAGTCTCAGTGTTTAAGTCTCGGCTGAAAACATGTTTGTTTAGAAGCCTTTTGTGAATAGTTTTTTCTCAGGTACAGGGGCAGGTCTGGAGGGTTCACAGGCATAGAGTGTTGTGGTGAACTGGGATGTTTGGATGCTGTCGCCCCCCCACTCTCACGCGTTCACTCAGGTTTGTCGACGGTGGAGTGGCTGCTGCTTTATGTCCCAGGAGCCCTCATGTCTGTGTTAGCTTCTGGCTCTCCCTTTTAGTTATGCTGTCAT
>CM040988.1:410394-433770 GCA_022985145.1 Pangasius djambal | reverse complement strand
TCCCAAAGGTGTTCAGTGGGGTTGAGGTCAGGGCTCTGTGCAGGACACTCGAGTTCTTCCACTCCAACCTTCACACACCATGTCTTCATGGAGCTCGCTTTGTGCACAGGGGCGTCGTCATGCTGGAGCAGGTTTGGGCCTCTGAGTTCCAGTGAAGGGAAACTGTAACGCTACAGCACACAGAGACGCTCTGTACAACAACTGTGGCAACAGTTTGGGGAAGAAGCACATATGGGTGGTTTGGCATGTTTATATATCATATAAATATATAAATGTGTAACTTTACAGAAATTGACCTAATACCACCCTTAGATAGACACAATCAATTTCCTTTAAAGGAAAAGAAAAAAATATACATCACTACACTGTTTAATGTAAATATAATGTATAAAGGGAACAGCATGTGCGAAAGAAAAAGGAACAAGCAATGTCCATTTCTCTTAGTGCAGGGCAGCAGAAGGAACTGCAAAGAAAAAATGGGAAATAGTTGGCTTCTGACGTCAAATGCATAGCAGTGGAAGTAATTTCCTTTTATAGCCACGCTCACTCTGTGGTGCATTTTTTTCCTCCAGTGGGACTCGTCGTAGCAGGCTGGGATAGAGAGGGCCTCCCTGATCATGACGCAAACACTGTGAGAGAGGTAGCCTAGCCGAGTGGAAGAGGGAAAAATCCTCCACTAAACCCTCACACTTTTACTTTTATTCTGAAAAGTAAGAGTTATAAATATATCCCGAGTGTTTAGGAGAGTAAAGATTTTATCTGCGGCCTTGCTTTTGATCGGAAAAAGAACAGAAATTTTAAAATGCGGTTACATAATGATCTCAGGGAAAATTCATGAATCAAGGCCATGCTATAAACAACAAATTATTCTCAGTCTGGGTGAATCTGCATCTGCTATGGACTGGAATATAGTGAAAATCATGTGACTATCAAGCAACTATCCCTAAAATAGTTCAAATTTTACAGGAAGCTTAAATGGGATTGCAACCTTTTGGATGGAAACCGCTCCTCTTACCCACACTGAGAATACTTCACAACACATGCAATGGATTTGGCAGCACTGGACTCTTATTTAAGCCATCTCCCCCTATTTTTCTCATACTTTTGACCGCATCGTCCTCCACATTCTCTGGGGTTGTGTTGTTCTTGGCAGTCGAGCACTTTGACAGGCCTTAACAGCACCTTGCGCAGGCAGAACAGAAAGCAGACGTGTTTCCATGACGCTGTGCTCTTTGCGCAATTCTCCTTTATGCCATTTAAGCATGAGACCTACTTCCACTTTTTCACGCTCCGCTTCAGTGGAAACAAAAAGGAAAAGCGTTTAAAGGAGCATGATTATAACTATAACAGAATATATTGACCAACTGGACCAATACGGTTTGATTTATACCTTTTGTATTTAAACATTTAACTTGCTGAGAAGCAAAATATTTCTTATAGTGGACCAAATAAATGTTCTCCTAGTTTCCTATTTCTTCCTCTTTCAGCTGTTCATTACAGTATTACAGTATTACAGTACACCAGTTATATATCAATCACTGTACTTGTTTGCTTTATAGTGCATGTAGATAAAGGTTTATGAACAGACAAGTGGGGTTAAAGTGCAACACGAGGCTCTAGACAGTTAAACATTAATAAAAATTATTGGGGGAGAGAAGACTGACCACTGAAGCTGAACTTATCTCAGCGTGTATTCGAGAAAAAAACAAAAGAAACGGCTGCGTCATATGTGGTTTAGTCACCAGGTATCATGTGATATGGATGAAATGGTCAATGCTATTACAATACATTTTAATTATTATAAAAACTAATAAAGATTTCTATACATTGACTATTTTATATATAATCTAATGTAAACTTGTTTGATGGAAGGGAAATGATCACTGTGTGTAAAACAAATATTCTCTCGTGCTGTTACTGAATGTTCAGTTTGAGATTAGGGCTTAAACTTAAACTCCTGTCGGAGTAGATCACTGTAATTCATGGTAGTTATTGAATACTATACTATGACTATAAGTATAGTATAGTATTCAATGGAGGCAGTGTTGTGGACAACAATGTTTTCCATTCATCCGAGGATACATGAGATGTAAGTTGTAAATGATTCAGACACTTTAAAGGCTTAGCTGCTCTTAGCAAGCATGTTATCTGCTATCAGGGTTCTGGATTCAGAGGAACTGCAATAAAGCAAACTGCATTTAATCAAACCTGGTGTCTCAAATGCTCTACATTCAGTGGCAATGGATCTCCGGTCTACGATGTTAACATACACAGCAGTATACAGGGGCAAAATTCAGTGAGCTCTATGGTCTGCTCACTGTTATTATGTCTTTGAGACACAGCTTTAAGGAACCATAAAACAGCTGTGTGTGTTTACCCTGTCAGGCACAATAAGAGCGCTTGTCCGCTGAAGCAGAATACATCCAGTGGCTACTTATTTGCTTTAACTGGACTGCCTCTGTTGTTATGGTAACACATCCGGTGCGCCTGTTGACATACAAGAAGAAGAACTAAATGGGCTAAGTGTATTTAACTCTTTAGTGGCATCACAAGGACAAAACTTAAAGGGAGGTTTTAATACCTTTTTTGGGAAAAACGTTTTGATCAGACTGATCAGATCTTTTTTTTTTTTGGCTCAATTACAACATGACATGATAGGAGCTTTGAAGCAGCACACAAATACTATTTTTGTGATTTAATTTTTGATATGTTGCTGTTTCATTATTTCACTCAAAGGGTGTTTTCACCCTGGTACTCGGTCCATGGAACCGATCTCTGACCCACTGCAGGAGAACTCGGACTCAAACAGCACCATGTGTGAAAGCAGTCGTCTCCTGGATCCAGGCAAGGAGTAAAGTGATGGGTTGAACTTGCTATATTACTTTCTAGTCCAAGAGTGTGTGGAGTAAAAAGAAGGGAGGTTATGAAGAAATGTTGAAATGGCATAAAGTATATGCAACAGGTGTCACAGGAAAGGGTGATGCTCGACATGTGGGCTGCTCTAAGCAGAGCTTATATTAGGGGCCTTCCGCCCCACCCTCCTCCGCCAGTCTGTGTCTTCAACATAAACACGAAGTAGTAAATAAAGTAGTTAATAGGACACATTAGTTACTTCACTGAAATATTTTTAGATATATATTTTAATAATCATGGCACAACAGTTGCAAAACTAGAGGTCAAGAATGCCTAGCATGGAAGAACACAAATTTTTATGCAGCCAGAATGAGGACACTAATATGTAACATTCGCTTTATACATTAATATATTATATTATATTATAATACACGCTATCTGACAATCAGATGTTGTTTTCAGAGTTTTCTGTGCTATGAGCTTCATACAGCATGTTGGATTTTGAGTGTTCAGACAGCATGAGACAACAATGAGACAACAATGAGACAACATTGAGACAACGATGACCAAGGTTACCTTTCCGCATAATTTATTTAATAAATTTTTGGGAAAATTATTATTATTGAATCCATCATTTTGTGGCAACACTTTTCATACCCCAACGTGTGTTGATAAATAAGTAAAAAATACATTGCTATTACTTTAATAAATACTTAATAAATACATTGGTTAAGTCTATACAATTACAAAACAATGCAAATGAAGGCATCCTAAACTACGGAAATACTGTACTGTTACAGTCCCTGATGAAAAAACAAGACAATCTGACAGGTCTTGTCTGGAAAAAAAGTAAAGAAATAAAAAACATTGTTTTACATTTGTCGTGTGTAAATTATAACAGAGGGAGGTTTTACCAAAAGGCTGTCAAGATCCAAGCCATTTATACAAAACAGGCACACTAGATCGTAATGCTTTGGTTAAATGCTACATATCTCCCAGTAGAGGTAAAGTGCATTTCTTAGTGAGTACATGTAATAGCTATCATTTCAGGTTTGTCACATTGCTGGCTGAGGAGCAAAAATTATCTTCTTTGTGTCGACGGATTGTTTGGAATGGGCACAGACACGAGCTCTGCTTACATCAGTGGCATTAAATGGCACCTGATGCCTTTGACCAACGTCTGTGGTAAAATTTGCCATTAGCAAAGCAAGCGAGTGGAAGACACGATGGTAGAAAGTACATACACGCAATAAAAATACATAGCTTTAGACTGCAAGTGTGTATCAAAATAAATTTCCTATGGCCAGTAATTAAAGTAAATAAATAAACAATATTATTAAGAGTTGTCATATTGTTATGACATATTAAAGAATCTTTGGGAAAGCTTGTGATTTCTAAAATGTCCTTTTGAAAAAAAGAATTATTACTCAGAAACAGACATGCGAGCAAAAACAGTGAGGCGTTTGCTGGCTGCGTTTTCAAAGGTGGGGGATTCAGAGCCACTTGAGCTCCCTGTGCTGCTGTAGCTCTCGTGGTCTGAGAGCGAATCGTCAGAGGCGAAGCGCTGCATGCTGGCATGGCTGAAACCAAAGCCACTGCTTCGGTTCTCCTTCCCGATGCACTTGCCTGCCAACGGCTCAAAGTTTGTTCCTTGACCCCACACACAGTGCGAGGACTTCTGAGGCTCTATTAGCAGAGGATGGTTATGGACATCGCTCTCGACTCTGATCTGTGGGAATGGAAACATGTCACGGCTCGTGTCGTTTAAAGCAGGGGACAAGATGTCGGTTGGTGGAGGAGAAACCGATGGCGCGCGGCTGAAGCCCATGGATTCATAGGATATTGGTGGGGAGACACTGCGAGAGCCGAGGAACCCAGCAAAGCTTACACTCTGGCGAAGAACTCGCGCTTGCTGGCTGGCAGGTGCTTGGGTCTTCTGGTTGAGTGTTTGAGGAGAGGAGAGTTTCTCCTCATGGATAAAGTGGCAGCGGCTTCCATAGGGACAGTATCCAAAGTTGTAGAACGTGCGACATGCCTCTGTTTTGTACTTCGGGTGCCGGTAAAGGCCTCGAAGCTCACTCTCCCCGTGTGCAAACTGACACTTGTTACCATATTTGCAGCTGCCGTTCTCTTGGAAACTTCGACACAGCTCAGTCTTATACCGGTTTGAAGGCTGAGGAGCTAAAGGTGGGAATCCAGGTGGCGGTGGAAGTTCGAGAGACTTCATCTTGTTGTTGGGGAGATAGTTGTCAGTCAGACTCATTGATCTGTCGGACCTGAACGGATACTGCGGCTTTTTCGGCACATTCTCACTCCATATGTCAGATGACCAGCTGAACGTGTCCTCACTCAGTTTCTCGGAGCTCAGGCTCTTCGGCGAGAAGCAGGAAGATAGCTGGCGGGGCACTGCTGGTTTTGTGTGCTGCTTCGGAAAGTCATCGTTCAGGCCGATCTGAAGTAGGTTCTGAAAGGAAAAGACAAAGACAAGTTGAGTGAAAGAGTTTTCAGGGCAACACAAGCAACATCAGCAAATCTGCCACGTAGGTCAAGTGAGCTGAAGTGAAGCCAGAGCAGGAGGAAGCCGCTTCACCCCGAGCTTCACCCCGAGCCTCACTCCAGCTCAGCAGGACGGACAGAACACACGCTGTACACAGTCACTTACGCGAAGAAGCTCGTCGTACGTGTCCGACATACTTCAGTGTAGAGTGCTCAGAGCTGGTGTGACAGTGTCGCGAAGCACTGCAGCCTGTGTGTGTGTGAGTGTGTGTGAGTGTGTGCGCGCGCGCGCCTCTGTGTGTATGTGTGTGACGTGTGAGAGTGTTCCTGAGCTCAGTATTTATGGTCTCTCCGCGGGGTGGGTTTACACACACACTCCTCCCTGTACTGTCTACGTCTGCTCCGCGCCCGCCCGTGTGTGTGTGTGTGTGTGTGTGTGTGCATTTAGGTGGCAGGAAAAACGTTTCAGTTTCGCCGAGTGTTTTAATAACATGAAAGCTCCAGCGCGTGCGTTTACCGTAAGCTGTAAGCGCGTGTGTCCCGAGAAACTTACGCGAATACACACTGATATTTCTGTCCTAACTATAAGATCAGCACGTAAAGCAAACAAATCCGTTCCTCAGGCCGACCTGCTTACTGTTCAGCTGATCAAGCAAAGCATTTCTACGGGTTTCCTACACACTGTGTTGTGAAGCTTTGCACACACACACACACACACACACACACACACACACTTTCTGCCTTCCACTGACATAATTATTAATGAAGCTAATTAATGCCTAAACCTAACTTTAACTTCAGGAAGATTTGGTGATTTTATTTATTTATTTGTTTGTTTGTTTATTTATTTATTAATGTATATTTCTATAAAAAATAAATTAGCAGTTTTTGGAGGGAAAAAAACGGTCAGATATTCCTATCATTGTGGGGACATTTGGTCCCCAGTAAAACATAAACCCCCACCACACACACACACACACACACACACACACACTGCAGTATTGTCAGCACAATAGTTACCCAATAGTAGTGGTCAATAAAATACATTTCAAAATAGAGCGAGACTTTGTCCCCCAGTAAAGTGTTGTTTTGTTTTATTCATTATAGAGTTCATGTGTGTACAGGTCTGAAGGTACGGTTCCTGGCAGCGTCTGCTATGCTGTGAAGTGCTTTGTTCTCCATGCGGCCACAACCAGGTGAGGAAATGCTAATTGTTCCAGTAAACCAGTAAAGAGAGTCTGGGTTTCTTTCACTTACGTTATGAAATAACATATTAAATGACTTCAGTGAAAATAGCTCAATTACAGAATAAATGGCTAACAATCTTCATGGCTTAGAATTATAGCAAAGGAAAAAAATAATAATAATAATAACGTGCACTGCCTCGCTCAGAACTACTTTAGTCAGGAAGTTGTGGTACAGTTTAAAAATCAAAATAAAACTGTATTTATTTGAACCTTTGAGCCCATTACTTTATGAATAGCAGTAAAGTGGCTAGAAGTTTAAATGTGATTATTTATTATACTGTGTTTTGGCCTTCATCAATATTCTGTTGTTCTTTTTGGCAAACTTGCGGAGTCATAATTGCACCTAGACAGGCATATGAGTCATCGTATTTGCATGGATCGATGAGTCTTTCTTATAGAAAGTGTATAATAAACAAAAATTCCCCGATTACACCACACCGGCCAGACTGTACATTTTCAAGCACATGACTTGACTAGTCACGGTTATGACAGCCAAACCCTGCCTGTAAGTGTGAACCGGTGCCGGCAGGCTAAAAACAGCTACACCTTCTCATGTTCTGTTATTAATAGCCCCCTTTCCTTGTGTTTGTCCAGTTTAGCTGAAAATGAACTGTGGCTTTTTTATATATTTTTTTAAATATATAAGGCATAAGGCATTTTGAAAATTTCCCTTGTGTGTCATTTGGATAGCTTTCGGCTTCTGAGCTCTCCTGTTTCTTTTTTTGGGAGCTGTCTCAGGAGTATGGAAACTCACCCTCATGACTCACCAAAGGCTGTGTGTGCTTTCTTTCAGAGAATATAATAATAATAATAATAATAATAATAATAATAATAATAATAATAATAACAATAACAATAATAATAAAGGCATTAACCATGTTGAACACAAAAGTTTGTTTAGGAAAGGAGATATTTTTTACTCTGTTTCCATCAACATAGTTTACAGACATATTTTTGCTATACAAATAATTTCCCAGAATACAATAATTACGATAAAACGTTTAAAAAAATAGATATATATTTATGTAACTTTTAAATAAATAAATACGCACCCGTTGTCATTTTATGCGGTAGCATTCTCCTCGGCGAAAATGATTGATTTTGCACCATTAAACCATGATACTAGAACATGTTGAAACTGAGGTGTATGTTTTTTTTTTTTATGATTTTGTTCACATTAAATTGAATTAATTTCACAGGCGTACAGCCGGTGTCTGAAATAACAGTAGTCTGTTATGTAACCCGTTACTGAACCTTGTAACCCTTCTTTCCATTCTGATTCAGCTGCACGGATCTCTGCCTTCTGTTTCCCTTCTGGGTAAGAATCAGTGTGTCATCATTCCTCGAGCTTCACAGAGACTTTCATAGGTTAAAGGAAGAGCTGTTAAATCCATCACTCTTTTTCAAGCACATGACTGGTGAGCGAGAAAAGAAACTCTTGCTCTCACATCACTTATGTTTGAGATGGTGTTTGTTGTTGTTTTTTTTTTTTTTTTTTGGTCCTGTGAGAAATTTCTTCAACAAGTTAGCACCAGAATCACTAAGGACATCACAAATATTGCAATATAAATGTATTTAATGTGTTTCAGTGTGGACTCCTTTACACTCCGTTACACTTTTATCGCTCTGTTTCACTCTCTACAGTCCAACAACTCCTACCCTGGAGTCCTAGCGGTGGACCTGGTTATCTAGTGCAAAGCAGACGCGCTGTCAAACTTTGACTTCATTCTTGCAGTTTTGAAACCGTGTTCCATGCTCATTTTAATAGGAAGGAGACCGTGTGAGGTCAGGGATATCCTGCATGTTTAAGACAGAGCTGTCACGTTGTGTACTCTGCTTTTAGGATGACCTCATAAACATGGCTCAGGCCTGACTCAGCATCTGTGGGTGGTGTTCTTGGGCTTGAGCCCATATTTACAAGTCCTGCAAGAGGGAAAGTACCTGTCTTTCCTTAGCCACATATAACTCACACAGTATCAATACAGTCTTTTTTGCTACTGGAAGTATTTTTTAATTGATTGATTGATTTAAAAGAAAATCTCAAAAGGATATGCTTTCCAAATAAGGCAAGTGTGGCACTGTTCTTAGTATTTGAGCAGCGCTGCTTGTAAAACATTGCAAAATGTGTTCTCTCACTCTGTGTTTATTTGAAATGCGTGTGCCAAATATGTCAGCACCGTTTTAGGACACAGAGCTTTTACTTTTATTCCTCTATATCTGTCAGCCACCTCGTCATGTCCAGGTTTTTCGAGACTGAAAGTAAAGTGCATGTGTTTGCGCCTCTCGTCTCTTCACCCAGGTCATTTTGAAGCACATTTTTGTGGTGTGAAATAATTTTTGAACAAGTCCAGCTTTATGCACCAAATACCATTCCTCTCGCCTCGACACAGCCAACGCACACACAGATGTAAACCACATCTTTAAACCTGTCGTCTTTAGGACAAAATGCCCCCCTTATTAAAACTGTAATATCAAGAGTAAAGAACATGATGTGAGAGAAGTGTATTCGGCTGAACGTATGCATTCCTGAGTCTCTTCAGAAGGCACTCGGAAGACTTTCTCAATTATCAGTTAACTCAGTGGTTCTCAAAATGTGGTCCGGGGACCCCCAGGGGCGTGTGAAGCATAGTCAGGGGGCATTTTTTATTTTGTTACTGTGGTGAAAATCACAACCCACCATTACTGAAGTTGTATTTAATGTGTTGATGTCTGTGGAAAGATTAGGAATAAAATAGTCAGAATATTTAAAGAATTCATAAATAGTTCATGAAATAAATCAGAGGGGACCATGGAATTTTTTTTTTTCAGCTAAAGGGTCCCTGGCAGCAACGAACTCCTGAAACTACTGAGTGACTAATTTCTGGAAGTCTTGTGTACTAGCGGTTGCTCCAACCTTTGTGCTTATTTCTGTCTTTTCTTTGTACGATTACCTTTCACGTGTTCCAGTCATTTGGTAGAAGTTGTATTATTTTAAGCTTCTTCAACAGCTCTTTGTTTGGGTTGGATTCTGCCTCATTTGGAAGCTGTTTTGGTTAAAACTTCTTGCCAATTAAATACATGTAAATTCATCCATCTAAATAGAAAGCCCAGAAGTCATGGCACGGTGGTAAACACACTGAGAGAGGTTTTCATGTGCTCGTTTCCCCTAGTTGTAAAGCCACTGTTGTGTCTGGTTCAAAGTTCTACCAGCATAAAAGATTTGCACACATAGCCTTTTGTCCGTGGGAAAATTTGGGCCCAGGCCTCACAGACAAGCGCGGTATGGGAGTCAAGGCAGGGTGCAGAATCTGCCAGCCAAGAGTGAGCTCCAGTGTGATCAACACTCTCACCGTTACACTCCGTCTCTCTTTCTCTCCGCCTCCGTATCACACACATACACTGGAAAAAAAACATTATTCAAGTCTCATTACGACATTTATATCCCAGTATTATGTTCTTATAATACATATTGGCAAAGTTCTGACAAAGATCTAAAATAAATGCTGATTTTTAAAATTAAATTAGTGACTTTCCCGAATATAATATTCAATATGTGTATATATATATATATATATATATATATATATATATATATATATATACATATACACACACACACACACACACACATACATACTGAATATTGTATGTATATAACATATTTGTTTTTAGATTTAATATCCTGTGTCATGAATAGTCATATTAGCTCTCTGAGCAGGCTAAAATGTAATCTGATTAATTTAAAAAATTAAATTATACTCGTCTACTTCACACACACCGCAATGATCAATGTAATTCAGGGCTTGTAATCAGTGGCGTAGGCAGGAATTCATTTCAGGGAGGGAGATGCTCAATAAAATCATGCACTCTTTTATTTTGGGTGGATGCAGGTATTAGTAAACGAACAATCTACCATCAAGCAGTCATGCTATATTAATAATGATAAGAGACATGATATAAAATACCTTTATGACATTTCCACTGAAAGTGAATTAAACAAATTAATATGTGATTAAATAAAGGAAGGGACATTTGTTTGATATCTGGGGTGATTCAATTATTGTAGGAACCGTAATGATAAAGATTCATAAAGAGTTTGTCAACCTTTTATGAAGATCATTACAGTATAATTACAGTGCAAAACAATATTATTTGTCGCTTACACAATCAGTTGCACTGTATGTGTGTAATAATAACCTCCCACCAGTAACTATGTGGATCTGGCATGTATGGAACTGAAACATTTCAGGGGGCTTTAGATACGGACGAGTCATTTCCTTTACTTCAGTGCTGCACGCACCACCCTTTCTTGTATTTTTCTAATGGATGCAGGAAGTGAGTTGAGGGAAGGCAGCTGAGGGGGGAAAACCACAGAAAAGAATGAGGAGGGCAGGAAAGAAAGAAAAAACAAGACATTTTGTACTTTTACAAGATGTTCTGCAATGTTGAATTTTTCCCTCTCGACAGATAAACAGTCTGATAGAGAAGAAATCAGGGTTGTGAAAGCTTTCAAGGGATATGGGAAAACATCTGCATCTGTAACTGCAACTGAGATACGTGTGAAACTGAGGACTAGCATAGACAATGCTCATATTATTATATTTGTTCCAGTGGGGATAAAAGAATAAGGAGTTAAAAACTGTTCAAACATGAAAACATATTTTCTTGTTATGAAATCAGGAGCAAGGGGATTATGAGAAAGAAAGAGAGTAAAAGAGGGAGAGACAGATTGAGGTTCAGGAGGACATGAGTGGTGTGGGGATCTGGTGTGCGTCACTACTGGCCTCATGTTTTCACTGATGTGCATCGGTTATCTTGGGTCTATTCGGTCTGTCAACATTCTCTTGCTCTCTGATAACACTGCT
The DNA here is from genome assembly GCA_022985145.1 of Pangasius djambal. NCBI lineage: Eukaryota > Metazoa > Chordata > Actinopteri > Siluriformes > Pangasiidae > Pangasius > Pangasius djambal. The sequence continues at coordinate 422,330 of CM040988.1, read as the reverse complement.
CGCTGCTCCTATAAAACTGGCTCGCTCCTTTTCATGGAAAAGTATGCACCTAACATACGACACAAGAAGCCAGCCAAAGCCTAAAGGCTAAATACGCCAAGAGGTTCTCTAATGACTACATTTATACACATACTATTGCCCAGCTGAGCTGAATTTTAAATCTACTTGGACTGAAATTTGGATTGGGTGAAAAGAGAAGCAAAAAAAACCAAACATATGTTTGGAGGAACTGAGAACTAGCATAGACAACGTTCACATTTTTTAACATTTGATTTTCTTATATTTCACAATACATTCTTCCACTGAGCTCAACAGCTTATTTCCTGTCTTTCTAAAAAAAAAAAAAAAAAAAAAGTTTTCTCTTTTCTCAAGGGCTGTCTATCCTCCCAGGAAAAGCTGCTGATGCCTGCCACTCTCGCACGTACCCTCTGTATTTGGCACCAGCACTCTGTTGACACTCGCTGCAGAAAGAAGTGCTGTAGTAAGTGAAAACTGCGTACGTGTGGAGCCATCACAACACGCCATGCTTACATACAGAGAGAGGCCTGGAATACTGAGAAAACTTACGCTACACTCCTGGGGAAAAAATGGCAAAATAAGCTTTTAATGATCTTAACAACGAATCACTGGTGAGGAAATGAGCAGGAATGAAGCAGAGAGATAAAGGAGCTCAGTTTGGGAGCTTTTCCCTCTGATTTCTGTAAATGTTTAAGTCTTGTGGCTCTTGATGAGCTGCATCAGGTGCAGCAGAAAACCAAATAATCACTGATCTTTTAATAAAACATCCCAGAAGACATTATTGGAAAAGTTTGTACACCCAGACACGCGTTAGTTTGAATTTTCCATCAAACATTTTAATCATTATGATGATTTTGTGTACAAGAAGACTGTAGAAGTGAATTTCGCTGTTTCTAGCTTTTCCCCAAACAGCGAAAGGAAACCAGCGGATGGAGGCACAGGAGCTCTCAGGAGTGCATCTGCTTCATTCCTGCTCATTTCCTCACCAATGATTTGTTCTTAAGACCGTTAAAAGCTTCACATTCGCCATTTTGGGCTTGGCCCATATTTTTTGCCCAGGAGTGTACTGTACATAGAATCAAGTCAGCTGTGTCTGTTGTCCCAAAGCCTTGGTGAGAGCAAACACTTCTGATTCAATGTTGATACTTTTCTGTGTGTGCACATATGTAAGAACTTATCATAGCCATGCTGCAAATGAATTTGTGACTACTTACAAAGGAGCAGAGTAAACGTGTGAAGAACAGCAACATGTAAGAGAAGCAAATCAAACTTCCCCTGGTGTAACCAGTACACCATGACTCAGACCAGAGGCAGACACGTGCAATCCATTAACTATCGTGTGACTGCTTGAAGCCTGTGTCTTAAAGACAGAGTATTGCAGAGTTTGCAAAGTGTGCACAGTGTGTCCCAGTGCCTTTTTCTGTTACTCGGTCCTCTTTGTGCAGCTTCGCTTTCCTGCTTTCATGTGGTCTCACTGTAGAGCGCCCAAGATTGCTACCAATCTCAAGTGACATAGTTTTGTGTAAAAAAGCCTTAGGTCAGCAGATAGTTACATGTGGGCTTCTCCACACTGGGTCTTTCGCATGTTGTCACGGCCCATCAGCTAACCACTGGCTAAATATGCATTTAATCACACCCAGCTGCTGGCTTTCCTTTTAGATCTTAGGTCTGGGACATGTGACATTATCTACGCTTGCAGAATGCTGCCTTTGCAGCTTTTAGATCTGATATAATATTGGTAGAGTGTTTAAAAAAATGAATGGAATGGTTTATGTCAAAATTCATAAGAACTGTAATTGGCAAATTTTGTACAATTTCATTAAACTATATTTCATATTTATCTCTAGGAAATATTACAAAGTTGGAAACATAAGAACAGCTTGTGTTACAAACCAAGCAAGTTGTAGGTCTTACAACAAGGTAAAAATAAAGTTTTCACCACCGGTGCCTTGGTGTTTACATGGTTCTATATCCTGTTGCTGGCAAAAACTGGTTTGGAATGGAGTGCAGGTTTTTTGTTTCTGCTTTTCTCACTGGTGTAGAAACTGACCTATTTCCTGTACATTTCAGGGTGTTTTACAAAGGTGTTGTTTCCTCTTTTATTAAAGCATACTTGACATTTATATTTTTCCTCTATTTTGCTTTTCTTCAAACTGTCCACACAATGAATTTGAACAATTTGTCAAAAAGCCTGATCACTGTATATATATATATATATATATCTGTTAATACTTTTAATAGAAATAATGTGCAACCTGGAAAAAAAAGGTATGTTAAAGAAACTATTAAGTCTTTATTCAGTTCATTTCATGCCAGCTGCTAGAGTTGGATATTTTAAGCCTGAAGCTTCCATCTTTTACCTTTTTCATTTATCTTCAGTAACTGGTTTATCATGGTGGATGTGGACACTATCGTAGGAACACTGGGCTCATGAAGGGAATACACCCTGATCCAGTCCATCACAGGGCACCACACACATACATTTACACTTATTTCGAGTTTTTAAGGTGGGAGGAAGCCGGGAGAACCTGGAGGAAACCCACACAGACACGAGAAGAATGTGCAAAACTCCACATTGACAGTAACTTGAGCTCAGAATCAAACCAGGGACCTGGAACTGTGACACGGAAACGCTACCCGCTGAACTTCCTGCCAAATATTTTCTCCTTTTTGAGGCAAATATACTGATATAATTATAATACAGTGTTGTTAAATAAACTTTTTTTTTAAAGTTGTTCTTATAAAACATTTTTAATACATCAGCTTCAAGGTATTGCTCTTTGTACGTTTAACAACATTAAAAAGATTTAAAGAAAGGTTTGATGACACTGTCTCACAATTTCTATTAGTTTTGCTCTACCATGGTAAATCAGCAGCATTCTTCTTGGGTCTGGGTGTGTCTTCCATTGCGTAAGGAGAGTTGTCAGGTAGTTAATCCACCTATTCATCATAGTGACAACTAACAGGTCCAGCCAGTTTCTGTAACCAGCTCTTGATTAAACATCCCACTTTGTCACTGGGATACGTGTCTCATATCTAAAACTCATGTGACCCAGGCAAATTTAGTTGGAAGTTTCAAAATCACCTATTTTCCATTCTGGCAATAACCTTTGTCAGATCTATGACTAATAATTGATTATATAAATATATATAAATAAGTATATAAATATAAACAGGGCATTTTTTAGTGTGGCGTGATCCTGCTTTGACCCATGTTTCCATAGACTCAGTACCCTTATTTACTGTGATGAAAAGTGCTTGAGGTTTATATTTCATTTAGGCCTCATGTAGAAGCCACAAAGACAAATACGCTAGTAAGACTCAAGAAAAGACCAAATCGCTTCATAACATGACTTTTTTAAGGTGGCTCGTGAAGTAGCGAGTCCGCTCATAGTCTCTTACCGATTAGTATCGCACTCAAACCTTTAGTCCTGATCGTAATCTTTATACTGAAGGTGTGTGTGAGATATACACATACATCACATGCGTATTTAGGAACAGCTGATGAATCAGGGAAAAAGGCTTTGAATTTTCTTACCTGCTAAAAGAGATACGAGATACAGTGAATATTCAGTTCAGTTCTAGCTCATATTTTGAGCCTTTTCTAATGCTGTCAACAAAACTAGACTTGATATTTCCGTCAGTGAGCATGAAAGTGATGAATTTGCTTTGAATCCTTTGCTAAAAAGTATGTAAATTATAATAATAGTGCAACAGTGCATTATTCACAGAGTTCCATTATCACATGTGCTTCTTATTTTTTTTATTGTTTTTTTTTTTCCCTAGTAGACACTGATTTCAGACTACACGATGAACACAATCTTAATCTATTAACATTTAAGGTTGTTTTTGACCCTGTTTTTTTTTATATGTTTCATCCCGTTTTGGATCTTTTTGCTAAAGTGTATTTACGCAAAGTACCTAAATATTCAGAATGATGTTATAAACTGGAAATGTGTAAGAGTTTTTTTATAGGTTGTAGGAGACTCACATTTTGAGCAACAGACATAGAGGCATGAGCAGCATATCACCATGAGACCACGGGCAATGTTTTGTTTGAAGCAGCAGGTGCCCAAGATTGCAGGAGAAGTAGTCAGAGTCAGAAGAGAGTGAAAAGAGGCAGTGTGACTCACTCTGACATACAGTATCTCTACACTGCCTAGAGTGATGAAGACCAGAGCCCTGTTTCCTAGAGCCAACAAGATTACTGCAACATGGTCCTGCAAGAGTGTTCATAGATTCTACATTCAGCATTTAGAAGCTAGTCCTTATGTAGTAATGAGATTTTAGTCACTTGGTCCAGTCCAGTACATCTAACCCAATGCCAAAGAATATTCCTAGGATTTCATATGAATGGTGTAGTCTAAGGATATTAAACATACACCCCTTTGGCTGGAACTGTTCTGATCAAGGTTCTAATCCAGCCCGCCACATGAATATAGAATCAGTGATCTAAATTAAAACCATCCTGTGGGCTGTAATTGAATTGGAAAGTCTGAAAAAAGAGTTATTTACATAATGGGCAAAACAGTGCAATAAAATCAGGGCTATAAACTCAGCTACTGACAAAAGTTGTGTTTTGTAGCAAGGTACAAAATTGTCTAGATCCACGTCTCTTTCCAAAAGAACAAAGGCTGGGGTTTCACGGTAACGGGGTGAATATATATCCGATCACAACTTTTTTATTTGTAAATAATTTAGTAGTTTAAACTACTAAACATTTACTCCTCCTACGCCAGGTCAGTTTTGGATATGACATATCAGTTTGTACATTAAGAATGTAACCAGATAAACACCAATGGTTTAACACATTTAAGAGGAGTTGTTTGATGATGATATTGGTTAACAAGCTGGTTATTTTGGCAGGACCAGCTTGACCCTGTACTAAGTGTCTGTTACCTGAAATGAATGTGACACCCCTGCGGTGGTCTAAAAGGCTATAACAGCTCACACAGTGCCTTTTGTTAACATTTAATACAAACTGGGTGTGCAAATTAATGCAAAAGAATTCTGACAAATGCTTTTGCTTCCTTCATGTCTAAATAAAGAGCCAGATTTTCAATCTCAGGTCATTTTCATCTTATAAATCTCTCTGTATATAAAGGAATATATATTAATATGTTTGAAAAGGATTCAGGAATATTTGACGTCTCGGGTCAGCATGCTTCTGAATTCTGATGTCTTCCCCCACACATTTTCATTGCCTGGAATGCAGCACAGGTTTTATCTCCACATGTTCCTTGTTTGTGCAGGGAATTTCTTGGCCTGCTCATCATCTGGAATTCCTTTTCATTTGTCAGTGAAATATAACTCACAGGCTGTCAGTGAGCAACTGCGAAAGGAATTCTGTTTATCCAAACACAAAGCACTTTAATGACCAGCTCCTAAGCCATTTGGTGAAAACCTGTCAAGCATCATTTACGTCTGCGAGAAAGGGGCAGTAATTGATAAATAAAATAGCCGTGCTTTGATCCAAATGCCTAAGATCCGATTCTCATACGCTTTATAATCAACAGCTGTTTGATATAATACACCTAATTTAGAGGATGTTATGTGCAGCCTTCGTCAAATCAGATTAATTGTTTTTCGTTTGAGTTGCTTAAGAAGAATGGTGCCATTTCCTGGAAAACAAATTCCATGGAAGTTGGAGTTCCATGACAGTGAATAATTACTTGGAATAATATATTTTCATTTTCCTGAGCACATAGTCTCTGAAACAAAAGCTCACTAGCAAACTTGAGTCATTCGGACCTGACTCATCTGCCTTAGAATGTGCTCCCTATTTTGTTTGCCAAGTTTGTTTCAAACAACGCATTCCATACGAAATCTCTGTCATCTACGCTCCTGGGCAGAAAAATGGGCCAAGCCCAAAATGACAAAAAATATGAAGCTTTTAATGGTTTTAACAGCATCCATGCCACAAAGTCCCTGAGATCCCATTTTTCCTCATTCTGATGTTTGATATTAACATTAACTGAGTATATGATTTTTTTAAATTATTTTTTTTTACACGTGTAATTACGTGCTGTTCGGATTGCTGCAAAATGAAACATCATCTGCACTTGCTTGTGCAATAACATTAAAGAATCTAATCAACAGTCTTATCGATATTTGTCTTTATGAACAATCTTTGTAATAGGTTGTACTTTCTAATATAGGAAAATAAAGATTAATGTTCTCTACAGCCTACTTTTGTATGAGAATGAATGTAGGTAATAGTTTGTACAATATGATTAAAACGGTTACCACATTAGAAGGAAATGTAAGCACGAGTAATAAGTTTCCTAATTCAGTCTATAAACAGTGCTACATATAGAAAGCAGGTGTGATAATTCAGGTCAGGGGTGTCAGACTCTTCCGTCCTGGAGAGCTACAGCACTACAGTGTGTAGGAACACATGATTCAACAAACTGGCTAATTACCAAGGCCTTCGCGGGTTGAATTTGGTGTGTTAGTCATTTCTTTATTTTTCTTTTTCTGACTTGTGACTCAGGAGTGCAGTTGCCCTTTGTGTTAATGATGAACGTGCGGTATGATGTGTAACCAGTCAGTAGTATTTCTTTAAATATCCACTTCATAGCTAATAACTGCTGTATTTCTATTCTATATCTGGTTGCACAACATTCCTCTTATCAGTTAACTCACGTGTTTGTCTGTTGTCACGCAAACCTTATTTTAAAGGAGCAAGCTGTGAAACAAGCACATTAAAGTCATTCTACTATATGACTTATATCTAGGAAAGCTAATTGAGTATGAGCAATGGCAGAAGAAACAAAGATAAGAAGATCTGAATAACAAAGCGTCAGGAGAGTTTCTGTACAGTCATGCCTGTGTGCAAATAACAGCTCCACAGGCAAGGCGTAAAAGAAATAGTGCCTCTGTGACTTTTTCTTTCCATACAGATATCAGCGTGTAATTTAGAAGAGTGTTTGTCGTCATGTCAAATGCCTTTACGTTTATAGCACATATTATCTTGCCATGTAGTTTCTTCCAGTAGGAAAATCAGGACTTGGTAGTAGTAAATGAATATTATATTCAGTACATTCATCACAATTAATCAGCCAGAAAAAGCAACGCTTTATACATAGCAAAACGTTTATGTGAGGTGTTTCTGTGGATAGAGGCTGCTGTGGCATCTGTAGCTCAAAGCCACGGTGACACACAATCACATGATGTGAACGCGGAAGTACACACCACAGTGAGTCGGAGGCCTGTTTAAGCATCTCACTCACAAAAACAGTAAGCAATGTGATGTGCGGTTAGTATTTAGGGAAATGTTTTGAGGAAATGCTCAGTGCTGACATGTGACATTAATATATGTGTGACCATTGTAACTGTTAGGTTAGAACTACTATTGGGCTTTTTTTGGACCTTCAGCACAGTAAAAGTAAAAGCTGGTGTGGTTAGAACTGTTGCAATTAATTTGCTTTATTATGTTTGCTGGGGCTGTCTGTGTGGACATGTGGACTATGCTTGTTATTTTTTGTCATATCTAAGAAGTTATATTTTACTAAAAAGAGAACCTGTGACACGAGAAGCACAAAGGTTAGAGTATTTTTCCATGTGCAAAATGGAATTTTGAAATAGCTGAACTTGAGAAAGACCTTGCCTGAAGCTCAATCTTCTCCCTAATTAACTTCCTATAAATTCCCATTTCTCTCTTTCTACACCAGTGACGAACTTTCCACATGATGTGGCTTTGTGTTGACCACATCGATGCAAACACTTCCGTTTGTACTAAACATTTCCTGCTTACCTCAAAAATCAACAGATCAGACAAAGAGCTTTCCAGCTGTCAGCACTCACTTTCTGAGTTTGATATCCGTGCACAGCACCGTGTTTCAGTCTGCATTAAACAGCTACGGCTCTTCCCAGCCCTGCACTCCCCGCCAGGCAGCCATGTTTTTGAAGTGTGACAGCTTAGTTTCATTCCCCTGCTTTCTCAACTCGACCACCACAGAAAGTTTAAAGGACAAGAGAATCCCTTTGATTCTTCTACAAGCAAAAAGCCTTTAAAACAGAGTTGACATGGCCGCCCTGACACCCCTCACTCAGCGAGGATGTCGACGCACATGCACGTGTCCACAGAAATGGTAGTGGCGACTGTTCAATTCATTATGTTTAACTGAAATGTCAACAAGATTTAAGAAGTAGGAAAAACCCCCAGCTATTCAGAAAACAAGGAATCAGTAGCTTCTCCAGAAAGGTCATGATGTGCTCTAGCTCAATGAACAGCCCTAATGCTCTCCCACCTCCCATACTCATCTCTGCATTTCCTCTCTTCTGCCTACATCTCTCCACATGCCCATATGTCTTCTGCCCTTCATCCCAGCAATACGCTGCATGTTTTTATTCCAAAGCCCACGCCATCCAAATCACATTTCATACCACACTGTTCTTAATCTCAGCTCCTTCTTCTCCATGCTGTCTCTTTAAGCCCATAGCCCTTCTGTCTCTCAAAGCTTCTGTCTGTCCCTAAAGCTTGGCAGCCTTTCTTTCCGTCAATGCTCTCAGCCGTCCCTGTCTCTCCGTGATTGCAGCTTTGTGTCTCTCAAAGCTTGTATCCCTTCTGTGTCTTAAACCAGTTCTTCTGCAGCCTTTCCGGTCTCTCAAAACTTGCAGCCCCTTCTTGTCTCACAATACTCATAGCACTTCCTGTCAGCCCCTCCCATATCTCTCTCTCTCTCGCTCTATCTCTCTTTCTCTGAAGCATCACACACACCTGTCTCTCTCTCACACTCTCTCTGAAGGCTCATGGATACTATCTCCCCCAAGGATCACTGACACTCTCTTTCTCTCTCTTCTGAGGATCACAGACAATCCCATGCAGTCTCCCTCATCGACAGCAACTCTTCCCTCCATTGCTCTCTAAGATTGCAGCCTCTTTTTGTAAACAACAGCATTCTCCTCACCTTTCTCCATCCACTTCATCCAAGCTATTCATCCTTTTTCCCTCCCCCACTTATCCCTCTTTACCCATCCCAGCACCTTCCATAGTTCATCCCAATTCATACATTCAATTCATACACCCCATCTTCACTCATTCCAACTTCCTCCATCATTCAAGCTCCCATTTCATCTTTACCCATTCAATTCATTCATTCCATTTCTTCTTCTTCTTCTTCTTCTTCCACCACACTATAAGGAGCCATAAAATTAAAACTATACTGATCCTAGACACAACAAGGTCAATTCTGTTACAGAAATACTATAAATGTTATTCTTTATCTCCCATCACTAAATTCCACCTTTTCCTTAATGTCACTTCATCAGCCTCCTTTTGCTACCCAGGTGGAAGTCATCCACCACACTGCCTCTCTCGGAGCTGCTGAAGTCTCCTTATTCAAGTCAGGCAAGCCTTCAAACCATGGGAACCATATTTCGTCATCCTTGATGCCCTTTGAGGACATGAACGGACAGGTAGAGCCTCTCTGTAATACACTGATAATCGATCGTTCAAACTTGTCACTTAGGACGCCCAAATGTTTCTGAAAATAATGCCATTCTTTCACTGCCACAGTCTCAGATTTCACACTTCCACTCCACAAGTCTATCTATTAACTTCCTCAAAATGGTGCTTAATTGGATCCCTTCATTCTTCCTCCAAGGATATTCATACTTTGAGATTGTAACTTCATGGGCTGCTCGTCACAGATAAGTGCACACACCCATATTATACAAATGGCAGATTTGGATAACACCAATGCTTCATTAGTCATCCAGAAAGAAATGAACATGACATTTACATTACAGCTAACGACTGTGTATGATTCAAGGCTACAGTATAATTTAAAAAAACACAGTATAATATAAACACAGTATAATTTAAAATTACATGAATTCAGTTCTAATTAGCCAGAGAAAAGCAGATGAAACTATTGGTGTATATCGTGCTGAAGTAGCATGAAAAATGACTTCAAGCCGGGTTACATGTGACAGTCAGCTGACATGCTGTCTTTATGACTTGGTGAAATAAAATATAACTGACTCAATCAACACAGACATTTAAATAGTTTCAGGGAGGGGAACAGATTCACTGGCAAAGAGTGAGGTAATAATTGAACCTTCCCAAACACTACCATAACAATCCTGGTGTGGTCGTATTTGTACATCTTTGGCTGCATTGCTAGTTGCTGTTATGGAAGTAATGAAGCTAGGAGAATGTAAGGAGAAAGAACGACCTCTTACAGCTTCAGAAGCACTTTGCTTGCACAGCTGATGAAGGACATCTGCCAAAAACATGCAGTTTCAATGAAAACTTACAATGCCTCTGACAATTATTTTTAACAGGCCAACAGTCAGTAAACTCCAGACACAGTAAATGCGTCGCGTGGCTGCCCTGGGTCCAGTACGCTTCCGTGTTAGGCAAAAAATGTGCCCTTTTACACCAGACTCAGTGGTTATTGGCTAAAGGATATTCTTCACTTGTGCCATAATGTCCAAGATTAGAAATACTAGTTTCCTCCAAAGTTTGGTCACTAAAAAAAGTAAAAATAAAAATACACGTGTTTCATCATTTGCCTAAATCATTTGTTCCATCATTTGCCTAAATAAATAAGGTAAGTGCACTCGTTTGATGAAGCAGTTATTGTTTCTCTGTAAATTACTGTAAGCCCAGATTTGTCTTACAGTTGATGTGAGACTACAGAATGTGGTAATAATCAGAGTGAAACAGGCCTTTTCCAGTCAGATTTCCCTTCCCAGTTTTTCCCCAATAAAAAAAAAGTTACAAACATTACTCAGTTCATTTAAACTTTACTAGTTCTAGAGTTTCTAAAAACTTTTGAATGGCAGTGTAAATGTTACACACGCCACCTACACTGACGCATGATTCATGTAAACTGAAGCTCAATCACATTATAAATGACAAAGACCAATGCTTTAAAAAGCATTTCTGTGAGTCATTTAAGATCAAGGTTTTGTAATAGTGCAATACTTGTATTTTTGCATTTCTGGCATTTCTGGTGGCACGAAAAGAGGTATAGTTGCATGTTATATGCATTATGTGTAAGTAATAACACACAACCGACATATGTGCAGTTATACCAAAATAATCCACGCCGGGGTGGTGTGCTGCGGCATGACGCGCAGCAGAGTGCCGTGACAGCCCTGAAGTGGTTTGTTTTTGTAGTGTATTCTTTGCTTATACCTCAGCAATTTGCCAATGATTCAAAAGTTAAATTTATTGATGAATTTTAACAGTAAGAAGAAGAAGATAGTTAAGATTTTATGCTGTTAAACGTCTCAGAAACAGGTTAGTTCCTGTTATCACTTATGTTATAGGTGCAATAAACAGTCATTGCATCAGCAGTGTCTCTGTTTGTCTCTGCCTCTCAGTAGATAAAAATTTAGCTTGTCATTTTACCGAGAAACCAGAAAGCATAAACATCTCTCTCCTGAAGTCTTTCCTGTTTTGCAAACTTTGGAAAGCACCGTGACAGAAAGCGCTTGCAACCGACTGTTACAAAGCACTGATTCCTTCCATAAATGTTAAATAAAGGTCTCCTAACAAAAAAAATGTCATCATGTCAGTGATTATGCATTTTCTTTGTTAAGCGACAATAATGTTTAAAAATATGTTTATTAATAGGCTTAGACTACGCGGAGCATCCGCTATACAAGTCCCTGTGAATGATCTGTTACTATAGAACTGATGACGCATTACAAACATCACGTTAATATAAACCAGAACTACTACAAAATAATATAATAATATATGCGCACAATATGACCAATCAGACTGCACTGTAGTAATAGTAGATAGTGGTACATATTTTAGAAGAATGTGTAAAGAATTTATAAAATGAGACGTACTGTACCTGTATCTGATGGTACAGTGTCCTGCGGGGCCCTGCGGGGATGGGGGTAGTGTTGGGGTGGTGTTGGGGTACCGTTAGGGTGGTGTTGGGGTAGTGTTG
>CM040988.1:325648-407646 GCA_022985145.1 Pangasius djambal | reverse complement strand
GGAAAGCCAGATTAGACTTTGCCAGAAAACATCTAAAAAAGCCTCCCATGTTCTGGAATAAGATTCTTTGGACTGATGAAACCAAGATTAACTTGTACCAGAATGATGGGAAGAGAAAAGTATGGCGAAAGAAAGGAACAGCTCATGATCCAAAGTATACCACATCATGTGTCAGACATGGTGGAGGCAGTGTTATGGCGTGGGCATGTATGGCTGCCAATGGAACGGCTCACTGGTGTTTATTGATGATGTGACTGCTGACAGAAGTAGCAGGATGAATTCTGAGGTGTATAGGGCTTTACTCTCTGCTCACATTCAGCCAAATGCTACAAAACAAGCAGCAGCTGAAGGTGGCTGCAGTGAAGCCTGGCAAAACATCTCCAGGGAGGAGACTCAGAGTTTGAGTTTTGAGAACATGGGCTCCAGACTTCAGGCAGTCACTGACTGCAAAGGATTTTCATCCACGTATTAAAATTAAGGTTATTTTTACAGTTATACACTTTGAGGCCCTGAAAATGGAGGCACTTTGCTGAAAATGGCTGTAATTCCTAAATGGTAAATGCCATATTTTTGTGGAGCCTCTTAAAATAAAGCTGAAAGTCTGCACTTCCATCACATCCTGATTGTTTTATTTCAAATCCATTGTGGTGGAGTATAAAGGCAAAATCACAACAACTCTGTCATTGTCCACATACTTCCAGACCTGACTGTATATATGGCATTATAATTCATCTGTATATTATATAATTGCGTTTGTTCTATTACAAAATAAATAAATAAATAACAGCACTGGGATTTGAACTCACAATCTTCAGTCCAATGCCTTAATCACTGATTATATTTCAGTGATATAATCTGGCCATTTTCTTCTGACCCGCTCTCATCAACAAGGCGTCTCCACACACAGACCTGTCGCTCACTCACTGTTCATTTCATTTAGCCGACTGTGTAAATACCTGAATTAGGCCTCAGTTTTATGTAGCAGAAGAAAAGACAGCTTGAAGTGCTCCTGTAGGCCTGTAGGAGCTGGAGAGAGGTAATGCAGAGGACCCAAAGAAGGAAAAAGTCACAGAAGGAGGAGGCTTGTGCGGATAAGATCATCACCGACGTATGAGTGTGCACTACGATGGTCCACACTTTTTAATTCTGCTGTTAAACCTGAAATGTGTGGCCATGTATAAACAAAATGTCGGCATACTGCCATACCCAATCATACTTTTACAGGAGCGTTTTCCTGTTAGTTATCTTTCTGAATGACAAATGTTACTGCAAGTTCATCACAGAACTTGTGGTGTCTGTGTAACAATGATATAACGGTCTAATAATTCAGCTGTTCTCTTCACTATGATCAAACTGATATTAGTCCTAATGTAAGGAGTACACTGGTTTACATACACACATCATACATACACAGTTCTATCCTGGTAATGTGTGCCAGGTGTGTTTTCTGCTATTTCCTGTTGAGTGAGACAATGGTGTTAAAAACTTCAGCCAGCCGTGTAAAATGCTGCCTTGAAACAGAGGAAAATATAACCTGAAGCTGAAGCTTACAAGTCAGTAAAGTTATATCATCTAAAATGTTATCATTCGTAGAAAATCTGAATCAACCTTATCACAGAGATGTAAGAGTTACTGTATATGGTGGCTAATCCATTTATTAAGGATATACTGAACTTACATGTTCATTATCAAATCAAATCTTGACAAGAAACCTTGAAACACTAGCACTAGATGGAGTATCACAATCCTAGCTCATGGCTGTAGACATATTCAGATCATCTGATTCCTAAATGTCACTATAGATATTTTAGAAATATCAAAGAACCCAAATGTCGTCATACACAGGCAGAAGTCTGATGGTTCTGTAAAATTGTTTCGGTGCTCACTTTGTTGCAAATGGCCAGACAGGAAGGAAATATGCTATATAGGCCTTCATGGAAGAAATGATGTGGCCTAATGATGCCTCTTAGTCATTTTGTTCATGCTATTTTCCCCGTCACACTAAACATATCCAAACAGGTGTATATTGACACTAAGAGCATAAAATCGAAAAACTTCTCAACTGGCCCTGTTTGTTTTAACCAGGATTATGCTAGTGATTGAAATTTAACTTCGCATAATCAAGTATGAGTTACTGAATATAAATTATTAAATAGTATGTTTTATCCTAAATATGTGCCCTGTTTATATGTGATCTATTGTTATTTTAGAATGAACGTTAGTACGAATGAGCGCTTGAGTCGAACTCTTTAGGGAAATTATTCTTTAACCAATAAAGCAGATAACACATGCCCCATTACTTCTGTCTAACTAAAGTCAAAATTTCCTTTTTTTTGCCTTCGCTGTTGACCTTTATGTAATCAATATTGTAATCTACAGTACATCTCTGACCTAGATTGTATCTTCCAGCCGCCTTGAGCAGGGGCTCTTTGTTCCATATGGGGGCTTGTTTTCAGTTCTGAAAATTACCATCAGAGCACACGGTTTCCATTCGCACACAGGACTGTGGTGAACTCACAACCCTAAGCTCATGGAAAATTAAAAGTAAATGTTAAATTAGGGAAAAATAGCTAAAACAATATAACATTAAACACATGAGTAAAGTGTTAAATGAGTGCTTTTCTGTCAGAACAATATTACCGTACATTTCATTATTACTCAGACGTAGCAAATTGATTAGTGTGTGTGAGTCACTCTCAGTGTTAGAGTACGCTTGTCATAGCAAGACATGTCATATTGAAAGTAGAGTCATATTGTCACTAGTGTTCTGTGAATATTGATCTTAACAACTGTCAGTTACAGTGAATTCATGTAAAACAGAATCATTAAGCTCTTAATTTGTCTTGCTAAAGGAAATATTTACATACAGCCTTACACATGATTGTTATGGCAGCATTATATTTTATAAAAGAAAATATATTAAAATGGTAAAAATGTATTTGTAGGTAGTCTTCACAAAGGCATTCATATCTCGTACATCACATATCAAATAACATTTATAGAATAATTCACAAGTATACATGTGAACAGTTCAAGCATATATATATGTATGTATATATGAAAGATATGAAAGATAAATGTTTATAAATTATAAAAAATGTGTACTTTATACTACACTTAAGCATTGAACAACATATTTAAAGACTGAACACTGAACATTTACGACTAGTGAGGACACTATTACCATCTAAGACCTTTAAAATAACTCAGAGCCCCGGCACTGGTGCTTCGTAAATAAAGTGCTTTACGTTAGCTTGGAATTAAGCTTCATAACAGCGTTACAAATGTCCATGACTTTAGAAGGGGACTATCAAATTCCTCCATGAAGTCGATGAACATGCAGGTGAACACTGCACTGAGGCTGTTCATGAGTAAGTGTATAAGATTTATTTATAAAGCACAATTAAAAAGCACTTGCATTACAGCTAAATGGTACAAGACATATAAAGATTACAAATAAAACAGGCAACAAAACAAACAGCAGCACAAAAACAAATGGACAGAAAAGTGTCACCTATCGAGCCTTGAGGTGGAATCAGGACTTTCAAATAGCCAACAGATTTCCTAAGGAAGACCTCGAGGATTGACGATAATAACAACATGACAATATAAAGAGGAACCAGACCAGGAAGAGCTTTAAAAACAAACAACTCTGAAATAAACTCTAAAATATCTTAGATTTCTACTTTATACATTTCTACTTCATGAAACATGCTACTGCAAATAAGCTGCATATAAATGATAGAAATGAACTGCTTTAAAAAATATCTTATAAATACCTGAGTGTGTAATCAAAGCCCCTTTCTTTTCATACCATCTTGTGAATTCTGACATGAGCTCTTCATGTACAATATTCTCATGCATTTCTAGAAAAATGTTTTGCCGTGCTTTTTCATGTTTGATGCGCTTCTGAAGACCGCGTTGATATGAAACTTCACACTTATACCTTTAATGCTCATAAGATACATTCTGTGCTATTTCTTGTGAAGATTTATTAGGAACACCTGTACACCTGCTCGTTCATGCACTTATCTAATCAGTCAATCATGCAGATACAGGTGAAGAGCTCCAGTTAATGTTCACATCAAACATCAGAAAGAAGAAGAAGTGTGATCTCTCTGACTTTAACCCTGGCGTGGTTGTTGGTGTCAGATGGGCTGGTTTGAGTTTTTCAGAACCTGCTGATCTCCTGGGATTTTCACCCACAACAGTCTCTAGAGTTTATACAGAATGGTGCGAAAAAAACAAAAAACATCCTGTGAGCGGAGGGTCTGCAGGCTGAAACACCTTGATGATGAGAGAGATCAGAGGAGAATGGTCAGATTGGTCTGAGCTGCCAGGAAGTCTATAGTAACTCAAATAATCACTCTTTACAACCGTGGTGAGCAGAAAAGCATCTCAGAACACACAACACATCGAACCTTGAGGTGGATGAGCTACAACAGCAGAAGAGCACATCAGGTTCCTCTCCTGTCAGCCAGGAACAGGAATCTGAGACCATCATGGGCACAGACTCACTCAGACTGGACAGCTGAAGACTGGAGAAAGACCAGGTGATTTTTTTCTCTAATCTTCAGCGGCCCATTTTGTAAAGAGTGATTATTTCAGTTACTATATCCTTCCTGGCAGCTCCAGCTAATCTGGCCATGTTCCTCTGACCCGCTCTCATCAACAAGGCGTCTCCACACACAGACCTGTCGCTCACTCACTGTTTTTTGTTTTGTGAAAATCAGTTGAATTTACCGACCCACACGTATAGTTCAATTTTTTTTGATTTTATTATGTTTATAATTTATTTCTAAAAACCTCTTAATGCGCATTATGTCCTGTATATTTTAGAAAAGAGGGATGACATTTCAGGATAAGAAGAAACCGAGATCTAGAAAGAGATACCTGTTACTTTCTAAAGCTCCATATATTGTCTCACTGAATCGGGTTTCATTTACATTGGAGACAGTTAAGCCCGTCAAACCCAATCAGCCAATCAGTGCAGAGGTTTGTGTTGTATCTGAGGTCCATTCTGTGAGACATCTTCAGTGATTGTTACAAATGTCTTAATTATCACACTGGGTCACTTCTGTAACATATAATCATTAATTAAGTGTTTAAAGTAAATGATTTCCTTAATGTTGTAAATGTAAAAAAAAATGTCTGTTTGTTTCTATGCATTTTTTTCCTCTGTGTTATTTCCATTTGTCTTCTATTTTTCTTTTATTGCTACTCAGTGTTCAAGGCCCCCTAAGAGTAAAAGCAGATTTGAAATCCTTATATTTACATAGTTTTATATAACTAAAACTCATCTGAAGTAGGCGTGCCTACGTCAAGAAACCTTACGCCAACAAAACAAAACAAAAAAAACAGTAGTGTTGTTTGGCTAGCACTTTGCCCTGGCTGTGAGTGGCTCATAGTTGATGTTGGATGGAGTTTTGTTGCTACAGGTGCAGGAGCACATTGTTTCTGACCAAGGCCACAGGTAAACTCTAACGCACCAGTATTTTCAGGTTCCCAAAGTTTCCTGATTCTAGACCAAAGAGCATGAGTAAGCCTCCAAAAGAACTCCTGACTATGCACATTCTACACTGTATCCCAATCCTCCACAAAGAAAACCCAAAACAAAACATTTCACACAGTTTTCTTTGAGAGAAAAAAAATACACAGCACGCCTGTGATAACAGTTTCTACCAGCCAGAAAAAATAATGCATGAGACACACCTGAGAGTAAAAGTAGAACCTCAGGAAGGGCGTGCAGAGCGGTGGCAATCATTTCAGATAAATGACTGTAGTGAAAATATGGAAGACAATTAAAGGTTTCTTTTTCGCAGTTGTAAAATTAGCGCTTTTTACTAAGTTCCAAAATGAGAAAAAAAAAAGGAAAAAAAAAAAAAACCAGGGTGTCTCACTTACAGCTGCACCAAAGCAAAGAGCACAGGAAGTCAGGTTTGCTACAGTGTACATCAAAGAAGGCTTTCCGATGTAGAACACCTTCCACGCATCATGGTATATTTCACTTATTACTCGCACATAGCTTTTATTTATATATAGTGCCAGGCTTGTGGATTTTTTATGCCATCGATATTTTTTTTCCAGCAACACCCAAGAAAGCGAGCCTCTGGACTGATGACATAGGCCAAGCGTTTAATTGATTATTATTTGTTTTACAACATTTATTTATTTAACATGAACTTATGAAAAGTATATGCAACAGTGCTCACCATGCATTATTGGTGCATTTTTGCGGTTAGATATTACCTACACAGGACACATGTTCGTAATTCGGATGGTTGAAAGCATGATGTGAAAGTTCACAGGTGAAAATGATGTGAATAGACCATTCATGCAAAACTAAATGTTATTCTTTATGGCATAACTACCAGGTTCCGCAAACTCATAAATTATGTTCAAGCACTCCCTGGTGTGTGCACAGCTGGGAGGTTGACTTCGACTGTCAAAAAGTCTTGTTATAAAAACTGTTGAGGAGGAGTATGTGGCTTGAAAACATACTTCCTACCTGCTTTATTCTCTAAACACTTATACAGCAGACTAAAGGTCCTGCAAACAGTCTGCTTTATTAGGTGGACCTGTATCCCATTAGGCTGTTGTTCTGTACTGTGCAATCGATTACAAGCCGTCTATCCTAATCTAGTTACACAGCGTGAGTGTGTGTGTTCTGTCTGCTTAGGCACTGATACACTGTAAAACATAATTACGATTCAAGAAATGTACATGCGAAGAGGAGTTGCTAACCACAAAAAAAAAAAAAAAAAAAAAAAAAAATCAGATCATAGCAGAAGTCTGTAAAGACCACGTGGCACAGACGCTTACAAAATGACACAGCCATTACGGTAAAGGATAAGGAGGAAAACCATCGATGCGCGTATATCTTCGCTCTTAATCACGTAGTTCAGACTCAGAAGCTTCACAAAGTTCATACCTGCTTGACCTTGCTTTGTCTATGCTATCTTCCCTCATTATAGCGAGAACTTCTGTTTACCCGATTTACATGGTTATGATTTTGAGTGGCATCTTTCGCCATAGGTGTTGAGAGGAATGTACACATTCTCATGGGGTGGTGAGTCACCCACACTTTACTTAACTCATTGAGCGCTTCCCGGCAGCTGGAACCCAGGGTGAGTCAAGCTTCATATGAATCAGTGGATGAGTTTTCAAGAGCTGGCAATATATGTAGTTATACAACAACAGCAACAGGAAGTGTCTTCAGTCAGCAGTTAGTGGGACGTCCACTTTCCTCATATGTGAGGAAGCGTTGCTGTGTGGAGAGACCAAACACTGTGTGATCACAGCGACACTGCGTCTCTTATCATATGGATGCTATATGGACGATACACCCATCAGTGATATGGCATTACAGTAATTACACGCTTTCATCAGCTCTAACAGAAAGCTTTGTTGGAGAAGTTGTATGGTGCTATCTGGTGGACAGGGCATGTAGTTCCCATCTATATGCATTCATGGCAAACTCTGTGGCGCAAGGATGAGCAATTCCTGCTAATCCCACGAGAGAATTCCACAATTTATATTACTATTCCAAAATAAAATCCATTACACAATTGCACTGCAACCCTGATGTTCTCAACAGACTAAATCATCTCACTCAGTGCGTAAAGGTGAATAGTAAATAACAAGAAGGGGTCGAATGAAAATTTTTTCCAAGAAACGTTGCTCTAATGTAATTCAAGCTGTTTACATATGGCACAACAACAGCACAGAAGAACTGGACAGTCTTTCCGAATTCATCTGTCTTGTTAGGGAATTTCTTTTCTCACTTCCTACATTTTCTGTTGCTGTGTCTACATTTGGTTACACCACACAAAAACCCAGTATTTAACTTCCCATATCTAGATTTAGTTGAAATCAGTCTAGTGTTCATTTCTTGACTGATAGTTGTTTTGAAAACTTCAGCATCACTTTTAGGAAAAATGAATACTGGGTTGAATATTCTTGCTCGAGTAAGTTTGACATATAAATACTGTTCATCTAGTAGATTTCACATGCGGATCTTAGGTCAACTCAGCAACGCAATAAGCTAACACACCTGATTCCACTCATTAGATAAAGGGCGAGACCTTCGTGGACTGACTCATGGATGTGTTTAAAGAGAGAAAATACAAATCCGTGTGACGAGAAACAAGAAAGAAAGAAAAACATCGGTGTTCATGACATTTATATCTGTTTGTGCTTCAACGACAAACCTACACCGTCTCTTGAAAGAGCTGCAAATAATACAAGCTTCAATATTTAACATAAGTGACACGAGTTGAATTTGCAGAACGCAGATTTCTCTCAGAACCTTTAAACTGGTCTTTGAATAGACCTGCGAGGTCGGGTTATGCCCTTATCACCCTGAGCGTCCGGTGCCAGGAAACACTGCACAGTGTAGCAGTTAGAAAAATTACACAAAAAAGCAAGATTTCCCTTCTCTGTTTTTTCCTGACCAAGCACGGGCGTTTCTGTGAGAACATGGCCCTGTCTGTGGCTCACTTCTGCTAATTTAGCTTGTGACATCATCAAAGGTTGCTGTTCTCAGCCTTTGTCATGTATGTGGCCATATCTGAGAATTTCAAGTGTGTTATCTGAACGCATGCCACTTACCATACATCTGTGCAACTTAGGACTAATCCACCCACCCTCTCTTCCTCTTTCATTTATGACCCAGCGTATACATAATCCCCAGTCATATATGATTTATATATATATCAATTCTTTTCCCAAGGTGTTTTTTTTTTTTTTTTTTTTTGTGAAAACACCAAAAGGTGAATTTAGTAAGTGTGTATTCCTACCACTGATCACACACACAAATACTTTTACGTGAAATGTATCGCTACCGATATAGAGACGTTAATTAACAGGGATTTAACATGAGTCATCTATATTTACTGCACTAGCAGGCCTCTGTGTGTGTGTGTGTGTGTGTGTGTGTGTGTGTGTGTGTGGACATGTTTTTATATCCCCACAAGGGTAGGAATTTCTGACGGTTTTGAGTTCCTTCAAGGAAACCTTTTTTTATTATTATTATTTATTTATTTATTTTTTAAAATTTTTATTAGATTTTTTTTTTATTTTTTTTTTTTACAAAAGCTGCAGCTTTAAATAAATAAATAAACAAACAAACAAACAAGTAAATAAATAAATAAATGAGGCTAAGGTTAGATATTATATGTAAGTGTAGGCACAGCATTATTTAGCTGCATTAATAATTCTGTGTGTGCGTGTGTGTGTGTGTGTGTGTGTGCGTGTGTGTGTGTGTGTGTGTGTGTGTAGGTTGTTTGGCAGGGGAGACATAGATAGAGATAATCTGAGGGAGTGAAATTTCTCTGGCAACATCCTGAAGGAACTAAAAACCTCCACACCACTGTTTGTTTCAATATGAGTCATGTATCTCTACCGTGTCTTCTTCCATTTGACTTCCACATGCTGTTGTACATCCTGCCTCTACAAACAAGAGGAAAAGATAGACACTGGGTGAAGGAGAAAGGAATAGTTATGTGTATAACATGGCAGTGCTGCTTTCTCTTTGCCTCTTAGTAACTGTATGCCTTACCAACAGGGGGCGATGATGTTCTTTGGACCTCAGTGTGTTTAAAGCTTTCTTTACTCCTTTACTCTTAAATTCTATGACATTGTATTGATTCAGGGTTTTTTTATACCACATCCCTGTTGAAGCCTCAAATCCGACTGGCCAGAAGGTGTTGATTTGTTTTGTATAACAGCAGCTCAGAAAATGGTTCCTGCTGCAATTCAAAGCACAGATCACATTTATGCTATTGCACTCGTTCTAAAACTACAGGCTTCTGTAGTAGCGATTCATCCACAGGGACCTGCATGACGGATGATCTGCATAATCTGCTAATAATAAATAATAAGAGCTTTAAAAACGTTATTTAAGAAAGAAAAATGTATACTCATTCATAATGAAGCTTGCTACGTAGAGGTTTATTTAGCATTTGTGGAAGGAGTCTCCAGTGTCGGTACTGCAGAGATGTTTATGATTTCTGGTTCTTAGTAACATTACAAGTTTTTTGTTTTATTAACTTGGTGGTGAGGGAACTGTTTACAGCTGCTATAACGTATGACTTTAGTTAAATCTGATCTGTTTCTAAAAAAATAATTAAACTACCTGCATATGAGAAAAGGTTTCGTTTTCTACCTGCGTTTGACCTTAACCACTTTTATAAAAACATCTAACATATGAAACAAACTGAAACTAGAAGACTGGGAAAAAACCTTTGGTGTTGTTCCAGTCTTAAATTGTCCAGTTTCCTGATTCCTGTTGTTGGCTGAGCGGCGTGAAACCTGATGTGGTCTTCTGCTGTTGTAGGCCTCCACCTCAAGCTTCGAAGTGCTGTGCATTCTGATGTGCTTTTCTGCTCACCGTGGTTGTAAAGAGTGGTTTATTTGTGTTACTATACTTCCTGTGAACTCCAGTATATCTGTCCATTTTCCTCTGACCTCTCGTCATTTACGCTCACAGAACTGCCGCTCACTTTTCTCTTTTTTTCACACCATGGTGTGAAAACTCTAGAGCAGCAGTGTCAAACTCATTTTATGTAACAGGTCACATTACATTCAGTCTAATGTCACGTGACAAAAAAAAAAATCAATTTGGAGACCAACAACACATCAGAAAACTCTTAAATATGTCCATTTGTCAGCATTTATCTGAAAGATACATAACCTGATTGACCATATCACCTAAAAAACATAAACACACTGCAAATATATTGCAAAAACCCCTACCTTGTATAGTATAGCTTACCCCGGCTCGAGCACAGCGTTTTTAGACATATCTTTGAAGAAATACAACTGTTCACATCCCAAGCACTGCACACATTCCACCGCTTACT
Source organism: Pangasius djambal (assembly GCA_022985145.1). NCBI lineage: Eukaryota > Metazoa > Chordata > Actinopteri > Siluriformes > Pangasiidae > Pangasius > Pangasius djambal. Next base: position 396,784 of record CM040988.1, on the reverse strand, counting down.
CACAGCTAATGAGACTTTAATGTATCTGCAGTGAAAATGAAGACTTTCCCCGGAAAATAGGGAACCATGCAATTATTTTTTACAAATGTGGATTCCCCAAGAACATCATAGATCTTGCCATGACCCGTGTTACAACTACTGAGGGAGCAGATGCACTGATCTCTACACAACCCACCACTAGGACAGAGAGAATTCCTTTGGAGCTCAATTATGATCCCAGTAATAAAACAGTGACGGAAATTATACTCGAAGGCTCAAAAGATCAAAAAGGATGATCCCGAGACAGCTTCCCTTTTTAAAGGGCGTCCACTCATCTCCTACAGACGGGACAAAAACACCGAAGACCTTGTCAGGAGTGAATTAAACGATCAGGCGAATAGAATCTGTGTCACTCTCGCATGCAGCCATTCTAGCTGTTCCAAATTTATTACCACAGCCACTAAAATCACAGGCCCTAAAGAATTGTTTTTTTTATTACCCATCACTGCAGGAGTTCTTTATTGTCTTTCCTGTAAGAGACGTAATCAGCAATACATTGGAAAAACCAAGAGGAGACTGGCTGATGGTTTTGTCCAGCATCTTCCTACCATCAGGATGAAGGATGTCTCCTTTCCACTGAAGACACATCAACAGCGGTGGATACAACATGAACGACATCTCTCTGTGCATTGCCCGTTCGTGTTGTTATGGGATCAATGAAGTGAGGAAATAAATGGAGAAGGAGCTCATCTACACTCTCACATATATAAAAGCGCATAGTATAGCATGAGTACTCATCCCCGCCACCACATTTTATAATGTCACAATCTGGAACTGAAATGGATTTAATCTGCATAAGAAATACTCCATAATACTGAAGTGTGGGGATAAATCTAAATCGCTTGCAAAACTATTTACAAATAAAAAAAATGTAAAGGTTGTGATTGCATAAGAATTCACCCCATTGCTGTGAAATCCCTAGTTCTTCTGGAAAGAGGCAGGGTTGCAGTTTTATAGCTACAGTTTACGGTGCTGAGTTTGTTGCTCTATTTTGCCCCCTAGTGGAATGACAGAGATTCTTTATCCAATTATTCCATTTCAATTATAGTCCACAAGACGATTTTAATTTAGAACATGGATTATAAATTAATTTGGCAGGCCGGAGCCTTTATTTCTTTCTTACTCACTTCTACCCAACTGTTTAGCTTGTGTATCGTGTCTCTGTTTATCCGGGCTGAGTGGTCTCATCACAGCGCCCTCTCCATGCTGATGACAGCACCAATCTGACATCTGCATATCGCATTGTTTATCATGTCTCTCATTCAGGCTTGATTTATACAATCTTGTAACCATGGTGATATCTAGTGATGTCTAGTGTAACAACGTTTTGTTTATGCGGGACTGATGAATAGTGATTGATATCATTTTCACAGAAAATTTCCTCTGTGCTTCCATTTCAGATTTAGTGAATGTTTGGAAGCATAAACAGTAAGGTTATTAAATTCTTAAAATGGTGTTTGATTGACTGCATGAGACTGACTGCATGGCCAGCGTTTTATCAATTCAGGCCTTTGAAATTGTGGATTAGGGAATGGGTACTGCTGCCTAGAGAGACAACACTGACCCGAGAACAGTGACCCGAGAACACTGACCCGAGAACAGTGACCTGAGAACACTGACCCTGAGAACAGTGACCCTGAGAACAGTGACCTGAGAACACTGACCCTGAGAACAGTGACCTGAGAACACTGACCCTGAGAACAGTGATATGAGATGAAGCAACTACTTCCTTTTGGCTTCACATATCAAAAATGTTATTCTGAGAAGGCGTTAAAGTAAACCTCCACCTGAAACACATTAATTAAATTGTTTCTGATGTGCTAAGTGATTCTAGTGCTTGGAGATTCTGGTGCTAATCTGCGTTTGGTGCTGTACTTTCATTATTAACATGGGAAATTAGTGGCTGTCTGCCACACTGACTTCACAGGGGAACACTGCTACTGCACCTATAAAGGCATTTAATAGGAGAAAAAAATGTAAACAGTCTCAAACATAAGGGACAGGTTTAGGTTTTGCTGCTAGCTCCTAAAACAAAACAAATCCTTCTTTTCTCACTAACCATTTTCCAGTGACGTTCAACGACATTAATGAGAAATCCAACACAGAAGTAAGGAAGACAGCAAACATTGTATGTCGAGGTCCAGAATGCAGTGCAACACAATACAAAGCATCTGCAGTGACTTAGGGCGGAGTCTCGGCTAGGATCGTAGCGATCTGTGAGATGAAGTTGGAGCTTTGGAAGCTGATTGGTTTGAGCAGAACGTGCAGATGAGGAGGAGAGACAGCAGGACAGACTAGAGGACTAAAGTGCTGCTGCATCGCTCTCTTTCGGTAGAGATGAAGTGAGAACGAACTTAGCAGCAGGTAGCTGAACAGCAGTGTGGGTAATGTAGGAAATCATTAACCAAAGTGAAAATATAAGGCAATGAAAGAACTTGGAAATTCTTTACAAAATAAATCTTGGATGCCATTAGAGATCACATCATCATCATCTTCTTCTTCTTCTTCTTCTTTCGGCTTTTCCCTTCAGGGGTCGCCACAGAGAATCACCACTCTCCACCTATCCCTATCTTCTGCATCCTCACCATTAGAGATCACATGTTAATTATAAATAGAAATATGCAAGTCACTTAGTGTTTTTTTGTAGTTAATAGTTTTGTTTAACATGTTTATTTATTGTTAATAATACAAAACCAGTCCACTCTCTTCTTTGCCTTGTGATAAAAGACATTGATAAAATGACAGCACAGTGTGTTATGTGCATGACAAACTAAAGATATCTTATTTACTTGCTGCTGGCAGGCTTTGGAAATATTATATTCATGCCTTATTTTCATGTCAAATGGATGAAATAATGCAGACCCTGGCATATGTTTCTTTTCCCCCAGAAACATTCAGTGAAAATGTGAAAGGTTTTTTTCTTAATAGTAATTGTGCACCTTGCTGCAATTCATGCCTCTATTACTGCATCAGCCTCTAATGAGATTTGAGCTCTAGGGCAAAGCCTGACCTCTATTCCCTCTCTGCCTCCCCTGTCTTTTCTCTAAATCATCAGTCCCACACATTCATTTTCTGCCATTACGCAAAATGAGTTTAACCACGGCTTTTGAAGCAAATGCATGCAGATTGAAATTATTTGACAAAATGACACATTCTGGAACCATGAGCACCCACTGCACCGTGGTTACAGCGGTGTGAGCCAGTGCACATCTTTCATCTCAGAATTAGTCAAGTACATGCTCCGGCTTGCGTAATAATTCATTATTTTGGATTGTGTGAGCGAACGTTCATGGGTCGCTGAGCTCTGATCTTACCTAATGCAGACAAATAACTGCAAATGATCACAGCTATAAAGGAAATCTCTCACTGAGCTGTCACTGAAATTCCCAATATCCAGAGCGGCACAAATGTCACCCTACTCACTACCACGCATTAGAGGCAAAACCCTCACTGCACTGAGAATTAAGAGACCAGAGTATTATTTGCTGTGAAATCAGATAACACTGAGATAGTTCTGCTGAAAGTGTTACCAGACTTTACTACAGCAAAGGGTAAGTGTGAATAAAACTCACACTATTCAGACTATACACAGCAGTACATCTCTGAAATAGAGTGGAAAACGTGTCACCTCTGATGCAGGCTTTGTACTTGCACAATATAGATTACTGAAGGTCACCCGCAGAATGATTTTATTCCTTCATACCAAAGTACTGAAAAAGCAAATGTAACCAATTATATTTACTCTCATTACAGTACTGGAGTACATGGTTCACTGTAACAGTGCTTTTACAGGAATATAATTAAATCATAGAACATTTCCTTTTACTTGAGTTTTTTTTAAATCAAAGATTCAACTTCACTACATTTATTTTTGGTCACCATTAGAGGGTAAAAAAATATAATGCATTTAACTCCAGAAGAGTGGAAGCCAATTAAAGGTCAGTATGTGCAAATTTGAATTACATTTCAAGACCCAATAAAAATAAAGCAGTTTCCTGCTGAAAGTCTACACTTCAGCAGCAGCAGTGTCTGAGACAGTGAAGAACATCCCACGTCTATTTTATTAGGTATCTTCAGTTTTAAATGTTTCAAAGGAAACAGTGGAGTGACGATGAACTACTAATTATGCGAGCAAAAACCATGGTGAAGATATTGAGAAAAAGATTTGGGGTGTGGTCATCTATAGGGGGTGGGGTTAGCTTAAAATACTTGTCACTCAGGAACTGTATGTCTAATCAAGCCAACGGTTCATAAACTGCATCTTGTCCTGATCTGTAAACACCTTTCTAATGATAAGTTAATTATTTATGTAACATGGCTTCTATCCAATTCAGTCTCAGCGGGTATTTGACAGAGTTAGCATGAAGCTATTGTCATGAAACAGGAACATCGTGTTAATCGATGGTCTCTTCACTGTTCTACACAAAATGGCAAAAACTGGGCATTGGAGGTGCTACTTACGAAGAGTGCTTGGACCCTGAAGTTCACCACTTTGTGAACACAGTGTGCAGCTTGATATTCTAATAAATTCGTATGGGTGATGCTTTTCGTGCTCTTGCAGTTTGCCCACTCATATTCATATTAGGAAAGTAAATGAGTAACGTTTTCAGCATACCCACAGCCACTGAAATTCTCACTACCTCGAGGTAAGCCTAGCCTTACCGCCTCACAGCTCCACGGCCCCTGGTTTGATCCTGGGCTTGGTTTACTGTCTGTGCTGAGTTTTGCACATTCTACCCAAGTCCATTTGATGCCGGCACAGGCTGGCTGTTCTGAATTGCCCCTAGGTGTGAATGAGTGAGTGGATGTGTATCTGCATGGTGCCCTGCTAAAGACTGTCATCCTATAAATTCCTGTGAGTGCCTATCCCTGATATTCCTGCCTCACATCCTGTTTAGCTTATCAAGAGCACCCACCTGCTGCAATGAATAACCTCACCTTGATGATGTCCAAAAGAAACCGATGCTGCTTATGATGCTTCCAGTGAAACTGTATATTATGTTGTGTTCATATTGAAATTCTTACATCCTGTATGTTCAAGTTAATGATTACTAGAGTCAACTTTTAGTCAGAAATCAGGTCGGAAATCCATAGTCAGGACTTCACATGCCTCTCAAGGAGTTTTCCCTCACCACTATTGATTCCTTAGGTGTCTAGAGCTGGATTTCATAAAGCATCTTTTTAATAAATTGGAAAAAACAAAAGTTATACAAATGGGAAACAAATTAAAGGAAGAAGGCACCTTGTCACAGATACTACACATCTCTGAAGCTCTACTAAAGGGATGGAACATAATTCTTCCAAACGATATTCCCTCAGTTAGTGATTTGATGATGGTGATGGAAAGCGCTGTCCAACACGTCAGGCCATCATCTCACAGAGACGTTTAGCTTTGTTGGGATCTGGTGACCTCAAAGGCCATAGCAGCTATGTGGATGTGGGTAAGTGCATGTAGAGAGCCATCTGTGAGTTCAGTGCAAAAGCTGAGACCCCAGCGTTGGCAGTGTCACCACCAGGCCCACAGACAGGTGTAGTCCCTGGCAGATGGACCTGAGCAAAGATGTGACACTGCCTTGGATAGCTGGTGTACCTCCCACATCGAAATCAGTGTGAAACAATGTAAAACAGTGGCTCGGTTATTAATTTGCACTTCAAACCAAGGCTGAGGTCAGTGAGTATGTAAGGGACATTGTTGTTGCCAGCAATTCAGATGACATAAAGCATCACAGTGATATAGACCCATGGATCACAATGGAAGGCATTAGAGATATGATAAACTGTATTATGTGTATTATGTTCACAAACTATGAACACGTTATTTAAAACTTAAATAATAAGCATCATCTCCCTGCTTATGAATACGTAGGCGATGAGTAATGCAAGTAGAGTCAGCCAAGAACACCTGGGTATAAAAATGTGTCATCAATTATAGAAAGAAAGAAAATAGATTCACAGAAGGAGAAGGAGAGAAAATTAAAAATAAATCACGGGTGTGAGCGATAGAAAAAGGATGGTCGTTATCATGATAGATTATCATGCTTAAATGGGCTTGGTCAAACTTAGGCTCATTAGGGTGGTGCAGCAATATAGAGACCACACTTCTCAGATCTTTGAGAAGCAGTTTTTGGGCATACAGACTTGTAACAGAAAAGACGAGAGAAAGAGGAAGAGTGCAGTATTCACATCATTGGGCTAAATATCAGATCATATCTTTTCATTATCTCCTGGTTCACTTCCTTCTGGGAATATGAACCATGATTGAGAAAACAGAGCAGTTTTAGCTCAGCTTCTGCTGCTGTGGATGGTCCCACATAGGTCCTGTTCACACCTGGCATTTACCTGCGTCCTGATCGGATCACAAGTGGACAGCCGAGACCCATGGCCGTTCACATCCGTACCGTTCACGGAGAATGACATATATCATGTCAGTTTTCCACTGCGTTTATTTTCAGGCAAAAAAGTCCCGTGAATCATTTCTCATGTACCTCCTGTACAGACTGTTTCAAACTTTTAATTGAGTGGTCTGCTAACGAAACTTATAAATGAATTAGAGATGACATGCGAATTCAGATTCACACTACAAATGTCATGTGGCCATGTGTGTCCCAGACCTCCTCTGAATGTGATTTGACTGATCATCTTCAAGATGCATTTGACCCCATTCACACCGGTACTTAGCGTCGACCACTTTACAATCCAACCACCAGGACCAATGATAATTGCACAAAATGTTTATGCCCATGTCACCTCCTTGCTTCAGTGGATAATCTCACCTGTAATGTAGATTTGTACCTTCTAAGATGCACCTTCTTCTGCTGTGGACTGCACACTTCGTACTGTTCACCTTTACTCTTCTACAGCTGTACGTATAGTGTAATGATTTATAATCCCACTATCTGGTGTCACCCAGAAAATGGGTTCACTTTTGAGTCTGGTTCCCCTCATCAGTTTCTTCATCATGTTGTCTTAGGGAGTTTTTCCTTCAGAGCTGAAACTACATCTGGATTTCTGTAAAGCTGCTTGTAAATTGAATTGAATTGAATTGAATTGAACCGCTGGCCTCAGTGGTTAAAGGCTCTGGGTTACTAATCAGAAGGTTGGGGTTCAAGCCCAAGCATTGCTAAGCTTCCACTGTTTGGCCCTTGAGCAAGGCCCTTAACCCTATCTGCTGACCCTGCACTCTGACCTCAGCTTCTTAACAAGCTACAGTACAGTGAAAGAATTTCATGTATATGTGACAGATACAGGCTTTTTCTTTTAACTGAATGCCAGCTCTGCAAGTGGATAGAGCACCTTTGAGGGATGCAGTGATGGTGCTAAAGTTTGAGATGAATCAGCAGCAGAAATCTTCGAAGGTCCCAGACAGTTCTGGGTTGTGGTCACACTAGCATTACCTGCACCTCGTGCTCCTCAGTACATCCTTAGAGGATATAACGTACCCTACATAGGAAACAGTGTTTATATGGAACTCGCATGTCTCCATCTTCACATACAACTGATGCTCAAGTAAACATGTCTAAACGGCCCTCATGTGGCAGATACGTTCTTGTAGACTTCAGGTGTACAGCAAAAATGTCAAAGCATATAATTATGAACTTAGGAACATTGTTATGCAGGACATCATTGACAAGGGACTGTAACACCAGCAGGCCATTAGCTGGACAGTAATGCATTATCAAGTACTCATAAAGCCCTAAGGTTGTAGAGAGTGCAGTGCAGTTTTTCACTTGTCTCCCTCCTCTACCAATATTTCAGCATTTTGACAGATGACAGATTACCCTAATGCAAATATTGCAGGGTTTTCACAATATTGAATTTAAAGGATTGAATTTAAAAATCCAAAAACAAATATTTATATATGTCAGCACAGCAGATGTTGTCTTTCTTTTTATGCATGCACACATGCACAGCCACAATAGGGAAAAAAAACCCTGACATGCCTACGCCAATGTATAGATAGTTATTCTCTCCCTTCTCTCCTTCACACATGCATGGGCACAGAGTTTGTATGTGACTATATGTGTATTAGAGAGAGAGCAAGGGAGAGAAAGACAGCATCTGATGATGTGAGCATGCCATTTGCTTGGTTAAGGATCATTATCGCCAGATTAGCAAATACAGAGTTTCAATAAATATTTAATTTGCAGTGAAATTGTTCGAGCAGGCAATTATCTCTTTTTTCCCCTTATAGAATAGTCCTACAGGAATATGAGCCCTTGGGAAGGGACTGTGAAGGTGTCATGTAGGAATTGTTCAGGTGTCACAAAATCCCAGTGGCAGCTGGTGGTGATATTAGAAAGGATGGGCTAAAATCTAATGTCTATTATTAGCTTGACACTTAATCTATTAAAGTTGAGCAATAAATTATATCACAATCAGTCAGTGGGAAAGAATCAGTGGGAAAGAATACTATTGTGGCAACACACACACACACACACTTACAGTAAATGCAGAAATGGAGCTGCATTAGTGATTTATAATTTTAAGCCCGTAAAAGAAAATATACAGAAAAGTTGTATAATGTTTCAACCCCACTAAACTTACAGTTGTGTTGTCTGTCATTTTGTGTAAACTGCACTTTGACTCGACGGTGTGTACTTAGCTACTTCTAGTTTCTCCTCTAAATGCATTCTGGAGGGGAAAAAATGGATGATAGGCAAATAATCCACCTCATTCACGTCATTACACCTACGACTGAGTCCGTAACACACGACTGCTGATGATGATGTGTTAGGGATGAGTCACTGAAGCCGGCTGAAAAAAATATTAGCCCCCATGCCATAGAATCTCGGGGGCTGTTTCACTCTGTGTAATCACCTGACATGGCTGTTATTGACAGGCTGCATGAATCTACTGCAGCGGGCTCGTTAGACTCAGAGGTGTGAATTACACACAGGTGATTTGCATAAGCAGGTACGTTACCCATCTCTGAATATGTGCAAATTTCTCTGTGTAAATATTGATGTAACATCTGAAATTAAGTCATGACTCTGAATATGGCCTTGCGTATTTTTAGCTCCATACATACAGTGAAGGGAAATAAGGATTCAGACACTTTTTTTTTGTTATTTTCTATACATCCAGTGCAAATATCCACTTCAAATTTACATACATAATGTCTTTTGAGCTAAATATTTACCTACATAATTATGAACAAAAGGCATTTACTAATAAGGATAAAAAACAAAACTGAGTATTCTATATTAAAGATTTATACATGTAAAGATTACATAAAAATAAACCATGTTTTAGATATACTGCTGCTAAAAATTCTCATTCTCTTCTGCAAAGAGAACAATAAGCAATGAACTGCACCAAAATCATCTCCCCATGTTGCTACACCCCACGCAAAACTCCTCTGCTAAAAAAGAAGCACAGAGATGCACGTCTAAAAGCATTTAGACAAATCAGAACTCTTTTGGAACAATATACTCTGGTCATACGAAACAAAAATAGGAGTCTGGGAATAATTCAGCTTGCTGTGTTTGCAGAAAAAAAGGTTATGTGTATGATCCCAAGACCTCCACGAACACTGAAGTACGGAGACGGGGTGCATCATCATGATATGGAGCTGCTTCTCTGCATGTGGCACTGTAATGCCCATTACACGTCATCGAGGAAACAGAATAGACATACTGAAGTAGAATCTCATCTCTCAGGAAACTGAATTTGAGGAGAAGATGGACATTTCAACAAGCCAATGACGAAGGCCTTGCATGGCCTAGCCAATATACTGACTTGAACTCATTAAACATTTATGGAGGATTTTGAAATTGCCAGTCCATCAGAGCTACCCTTGGGGACCTTAAGATGATTTGGTGAGAGGAATGGGCCAAAATTGAACCACAATGCTGCAGAAAGACAATTACATCTTACCACAGATATCTGTTGGTAATTTGTGGTGTCTGAATACTCACTGTAAATAGCCATGGGTTACAAACCCTTATCTGTTACAAATACAGATAGTATTAGTTAATGTGTTATTTGTCTGAATGACTGATGGGGTTATTGTGGATAAGATCTGACCTGGAGTGAAATCAGTGCAGTAAAATCTTTGTTGCTTACCAAAAAACTAGAAACTAATGGAATCATCGAGAAGACTGATTCATCTGAGTGGGTCTCCCCCCTGCGTAGTTACAAGGTGTAGAAATTATGCAGTCTGCATGTGGGTTGATCTGAGGGATCCCAGTAAAGCTGTAGTTCCAGATAGCCACCTTCTAAACCTAATTAAAAACATCTTGTCTGAGTTACAGTTCAATCAGTAATGTTTCTCTACTCTTGATCTTAAAAGTGCCTACTACCAAGTGCAGCTATGTGAGGAGAACAGGAGACGTCTATCACAGGCCTGTATTATTTCTGCAGGGTACCATACGAGTTACGTTCAGCACCTTCTGAGTCATCCAGAGTTATGTGGACGATGTGATCATCCATCCATATGGCCATCATACTGCTGACGTTCTGACTACGCCTTCCCCAACCAGTGCTAAAAGCTTGCGCTTGTTCTCTGGCCTCAGTGCATGGTACTGTGAGTTTGTACCCACCTGTGTCACGATAGTAGCACCTATGAGAGCCCTGTCCCATAAAGATTGTCCATTTCACTGTATGGATGCAGCACAAGAGAGCTCCAAGTTAAGGAGGCAATTCTAAACAGTCCGGGACAGTGCTTTCCGTGTTTGACCCCATCAGACAACCATCGCATGACCAATACTGTCATGCGATGCCTTATGAGGTTATGAGGTAGATGCCATCTTGACCTGCAGTCTCAGGTAGTCTGTCTGATGCAGAGACTCCCCTACAGAGATAGAAGTGCTAGCTTGTGTTTGCGCAGAAGAGAGATGGCATACTTGGTTTTTAAGCTTTGTTCTGACCATCAAGCTCAAACTACCCTCCTCACTCTCCAAGCTAATAACCACACTGGTCTGCGTATTGCCAGGTGGTCTGCATGCCTCATGGAGTTTGTCTATGAAGTCCAGCTCACTAAAGGGTATTTCTGATTGTCCGTTAATATTTCAGAAGAGAAATGCTCAGCCTTCATGAAAGTGAGAGGTATAGCGCACCAGAAATCTGCTGTTTATTTTTCCGGGGGAGTCGAGAGATTTAACAGAGTCATGAAAGCCTGCCTACAGACAGCATCAATCCAAGGAGACCCCAGGAAGTCGTTCACTCAGCGCTACTCCTCACGCAATCACTGGAGTAACCCCTTTCGGAGCTGCTCCACAGAACAGACGGCAAATACAAACCACAAGTCATGGATCAAACGGCAGAGAACACAGATGAGAACATGTGTGACATCAGGTGAAAAAAAAGACAAGACAAATAAACAAATACACAGACACTAGAAGCCAAGTCCTCCTTTTTTAATTCTGGTGATCTAGTCTGGATTAGAAAACCATGGACAGCGTGGAAAGGAGAACATACATTAATTCAGTCGAGGGCTACTGTCCAAAAGACTCTTACTTGCTTGATGATGGTGTTGTGCATCCACCGACTGGTTGGTGGAGAGGTGTGTCCGTGATTGTTCCATACCCAAAAACATTTACTTTTTTTTCCGTGGGTTTTATTAAGGGCTTCAGAGCAATATTGTTCCAAATACCTCTCATATAAGCAATAAATCTTTATACAGTAAAATGTAAACAATAAAAATTTCCCACTCCGTAACGTCTTCTCCAGCTTGGAGGTGTGCTCATTCTCTCCAACCACTGTTACAAATCTCATACATTACAGCTTGCAAGAGAAACTAATAAAAATGCTTTCTAAATATATCAGTTTAGGCTGAGTCATGCTGTTGGTCTCTCAGGCTGGTGTTTTAAGAAAATGTCTCCTCTATGATAAAACTCCTGCATGACTATCATGACATCGAGGCATGAGCAATATAAAGTGCAAGGCTATATACCAGCTGTCTTTATATTGGTCACCTTACTCTTTTTTCTTTTTACTTCTAATGGACTCCCACTAAAGAATGTAGGTGACGTGAACCATAGCATTTCAATTTAAAAAAAATCCAAAGCATCCATCATTCTGCGATGGCTTGACACTGCTGAATACAGATGAGTGAAAACACTTCAGAAACGCTTTCAGTGAGAAAGGACTTGCTTTATAATTGATCACCAAGATGTCTTTCTTTTCCCCAGTACTTTTCAAAACAAAGTTATGCAGAGCTCTGATTTGTTTTTGCTGTTATTTGCTGTTTACGTTCGTTACAAATTCTGGTTTGGTTCATGTGACACCGCCCCCTATTGGACACACTGACATTACACAGAGCACGAAAATAAACAATCATTAATAAAGTGGGAATTTGACTCAGGAACACATTCAAAAAAAAATTCCAACACAATTGAATTTTCCATCTTACTCCTCAGGTCTCTTCTAGTGTATATATACTCGCTGTCCACTTTAATAGGAACACCTGAACACCTGCTCATTTATGTAGTTATCCAATCAGCCAATCATGTGGCACAGAATGGTGCGGAAAACAAAAAACACTGGGTGAGCGACAGTTCTGTGTGTGGAAACGCCGTGTTGATAAGAGAAGGTCAGAGGGAAATGGTCAGATTGTTTCAAGCTGCCAGGAAGGATATAGTAACTCAAATAATCACTCTTTACAGCCATGGTGAGCAGAAAAGAATCTCAGCATTTACAAAACAGACTCACTGAAACCGGACAGCTAAAGACTGGAAAAAGACCAATGCGTATAACAAAATATATAAAACCGGGAGCTAAATGGCAATTGACAACAATTGAAACTTTGTACCATCTTCACGCAAAAGGGTCAAGTGATTTGTGAAAAAACGAACTACAGGGATAGTCTAGCTCACTTGCTAATAGCTAGCAGTTACATCATATAGTTAGTAAAATGAAATGCTTTTATGTCACATAAATAAGTGTTCCAGGTCTGGGATTGCTAAGCGAGATTTAAGGCTATATAATATACCACATACACTATGTACTGTCTATAGACGATCCATGTGCTGTGAAATGCAGCCAAACCTGAATATAACCTACAGTCGTCTTTTTAAATCCAGTTTTGGTCAGTTGACTGGCTGAGAGACACGCTTATAAATGTAGGAGAATAATGCTGTATTTGACTGGGAGGTCAGAGCTCAGAATTAAATCCTTTTCAACTTCCATTCGAGCTACAACGTGGGGAAAACACCTCCATGTTGGTCTTTGGTTAGCAACAATCTAGCCAGCTAGTGAATGTTATAAATTTAACATACAAATAAGTCTGTATGTTGATTCATTTAAAGCAAATACTTATATATGTACAGTATACACAGTACGGTGTAACTCATTTTAAGGTAAGAAGTGCTACTTGGTCCAACGCTGATGCTGTGAGCAGCCATGTTGATTTGATGTCACTTGCTGAACTCTGAGTTGAGGAGACCTTCCTGAGTTTCCGAGTAGGAATTACGAGTTCTTTTTTCTAAGTCAGAAATGACAAGTTACATCCTTTAGCTGAATGCAGAATGGCCGCTCACTATACTCGGAATCATACAGCCGAACTGTCACAGCTAGAGTCCCTGCTTGCACACTGATGCCACCCTTTTAAACCACTCTAGGGTAAAAGCATCCTGTTCTCTCTCTGTTCTGTCTGATGAGTTGAATGTGTACTCCTGCTGCCTGATGTGATGCTGGTGCCAGATCCTGAATTCTGCTGTTTCTCCTCTCGCCCTCCGGACCTGCCTGATTCATCCTGATGCTGTATTTCTGCTTGGAGCTTCTGGACTTGTCATTCACTTTCTGCTGCTGTGGATGGTTCCACATGGATACTCTAAAGATTTGCATTTCCACAAAAAACATTTAATATCCTAGAGTGGCCCTTGCTTCAATAGGAAATCCTGTTAGCATAAAAAAAACTGTCCTGTGCTCATCCCAGGACTTTTATTTACAACATGCTCAAACTGAACATCCTTTCTAGACACTCAGTAGCTACTGTTGCCTTTACTCTTCTACTGCTGTACACTGTAGATATTTATAACTTATGCTTCTATATACTAGTGTCACAGTCACTATGGGCAATTCCTCCCCAGACCACCAGAGCGCACCCTCACTCACTTTTTGAATCTCTTCTTTTGTTGTCGGCTCCATTTCCTGTCCTGATTTTACACACCTGTTTTGTATTTCCCTGTTAGTCACCCTATTTAAGTTCCATGTTTTCCCTTTTTTGTTTGTTAGAGCGTCATGTCTGTGGTTAGAGTTTGGTTGCTGTTTGTGCTGGGAATGGTGTTTGTTTTCATGTTCAAGTTTTCCTTTCCTTGCTCTGCCTAGCATTAGCCCAGCCCTTGTTGTTCTAGTTTCTTGGTTCTTTCCCAGTCCTTGCTGGTTTCTTAGTTGCTTTTTTTTTTGTTCCTTAATGAGATTCTGCATTTGCATCCCCCTTCCCTAGACTCTGCTTGGTCCCCATATGACAAGAGTATTTGTATTCCTCATGTCACCCCTGGCCTGCTCTTTAGGGATCTAAAGCTACACCAGGATTTCTGTAAAGCTGCTTTGTGACTTTTCCTTATTGCTAAAAATACACCATAAATATAAAGTGAAATTCAAATGACTTCGTCCATATGAGCCACAGTGCTTTATTAATGCTGTGAATGTACTAAGCAACAAGAGAAATACTTGTAAAATATGATGCATCATTGGATTTCTTTTGGTCTTCAAGCGTTGAATCTGACCGCTTCTGTGTCTATCATTCACTTATGCTTATGATTCTCCTTCCAGCTTCACTGCGTGATTATGTCGATATTTGCACAGGAAAAGTTCACCGTATACACAGTCGTGTCATGCGAGTGCTTAAGCTGAATTTCATCATCGCCCATTTATTTTATTAAAGTGACCTGTGTCTAGTTCACTCCATCTGAGGTTGCTAGATTTTTCTTGAGTAGAGGTGCGTGGGATTTTTTTTTTTTTTCCCATATTGACGAGACCACTGCCTTAAAAATCATCCCCCTGTGCTCAAAGTGGGTGTTGCATGCTAATTGTCAGCCAGGCAGAAGGACAAATAAAAAATAAATAAATATTTAATAAATAAATAAAGTGGAAATTTAACTAGAGAACACATTTTTCGTACTCATTTTCATGCTTTTTTTTTTTTTAACCTTACCTTCAGGGTTTTTGTACATTTTGACATCAAAATTGACAAAAGCAGTGGCTGGAATAAGTCTTAATAAATATTTGTGTAGGTTTGTGTCAGTAGTCATGAAGGCTTTACGTATATAGATTTTATGTAGCGTGGTGAACACTGCTCTTCTGTAAATTTAAAATAACCATGATGCCTGCAGCACTTTTTCATTTTCTCTTTTGCCTCTCTCCTTACTCTGAAGAAACAGTGTCCGTGGTCTGAGGAGGCTTCCCTCTTTCCCTTGCTTGATTGCACTTTTGATTTTTCATCCACTGGTGGAGTCCCACAGGGGTGCAGATTTATGTGGAGGCTTTAAATAGTGCTTCTAATCCCAGACACTCCCTGTGGCACAGGCCCTGTCAAATTATTATTATTTTCTTCTCTTTTGCCTCTTATTTGGCCTCAAGCCGAATTTTCTACTTTTTCTGCTTTCATGAATGAATCTATCTATCTATCTATCTATCTATCTATCTATCTATCTATGATATGCTTTATTTGTTGTTTAATTCTTTTTTTAGTTGTAAACATTTTATAATCCCCAAAGGTTTTGTAAAACCATAATATTTTAAGCGTAATATCAGTAAACCAGCAATATCTGTTACTGTTACACTTCTCTTGTACAGTACATTGATGGTATTTATTAATAATCCACAAGTTATATCTTTTCCCAATTGTGCAAGAATATTTACTGAAACACTCTAAACACTAACTGAATCAGCATCTGCAGCATTGTATTATACGTTACATGCTGTCGAGGCTTATACGCCACTCTACTCACTCTACAATACTTGCATTTCTCAAAATCAGGCTATGGCGATGCCTCTTCTTCCTGCTTCAGTGCATGATCTCAGCGTGATGCCTCAGACTTGCACTTCTTGGTGCTGCTTCTCTGATTAGAATAAAGTCTGATGCTTATCCCAGAAGTCCAATTCACAATGACAGAAACTTAGGTTCAAAAATTATGTCAGTGTTTGCACAGGAAAAGTTCACCGTATACGCAGTCGTGTCATGTGGGTGCTTAAGCTGAATTTCATCGTCGCCCATTTATTTTATTAAAGTGACCTGTGTGTCCTTCACATCATCCGAGGTTGCTAGATTTTTCTTGAGTAGAGGTGCATGGGATGTTTTTTCTTTTCTTTTTTCCCATATTGACGAGACCACTGCCTTAAAAATCAGCCCCCTTGTGCTCAAAGTTGGTATTGCATAAGTTGTAGTATGTTTTCATAAATTGCCCTTCTGGTGCAGCGGCAGAAGAGCAGAGATAAAATAGAAAATAAAAAAGTGAAAATTTGCCAAGCACATAAAATACACACTGTAGATTTAACACCACGAATTTTTACAAACTAAAGATAATTATTTTGTATGAATGAATGAATGAATCACATGAGATACAGAAATGGTAGAATCCCAAACAATGAGACACAGAAGCACCTATACCAAAATACAAGATACACACATCACTGCTATTCAATTCCGTTTAATTAAGTTTTATTTGTATAGTGCATTTAACAGTGAACATTGTCACAAAGCAGCTTTACAGAAATATATAAATTCAGAATATATATTTTAAATTTATAAATTTATCCCTAATGAGTGAGCCAGAGGTGACGGTGGTGAGGAAAAACTCCCTGAGACGATATGAGGAAGGAACCTTGAGAGGAACCAGAGTCTAAAGGAACCCATCCTCATCTGGGTGCAACGGATAGTGAGATTATAAATCATTCCCTTCTATAACTGTGTACCACATGGACAAATAGTGCAAATGTGCAACCAGGAAATTCATTATAGTTTACACATGAAGTCTGTTTTGTTGAAGTTCAAACTGTTCACTAATGGAGACTTGAGTGCAAAACTGCTCGTGCTATATCCTCCTTAAATCAATGCTTATTTTGGTACTGTTCCTTTCGTCTTCCTTTTCAGCTATACTATTAGCAGCGCTTTCTCCATTTCTTTTAGTGGTAATGACACTCACAGGGTCTCAAGTGTAACTGAAGCAGCAGAAATGGCTTCACTGTAGGCCCAGGCTCATTACATCAATGGCCTGCTAAAACACTGTAGGTCCTGAGTAATGGCTGTTACGGCTGTGATGGAGGAGCCGTGTCTCCATTAAGACTAGAGCAGCATGGTGGATGCTGTCCTCAATTACAAAAGCTCCGTTTTTATGCTGTGATGTTTTCACCAGGAATGAGATCAGCAAAGACAGACAATGCAAGGGACAAGACAGTGAAAGAAATACACGATGCCAGAAATAGATAGACACAAAACTATGGACGTGCAGCTGTGACCACATCTTTTACCTTCACACATCTGTCACACGCCTCTACTCACATTCCAGCCTCAAGATTCAACTGCATTTGCTATAGATCCCATGTACACCAAGCGGCACATGAGATTCTTCTTCATTCATTCATTTATTTATTCATTCAGTCTTCAGCTTTATCTTGGTCAGAGTGGCAGCAGACCCATGTCTGTTTGTGGCGTATGGTCACAGGTTACATCATGCTGTGACAGCGTTGAGCGTTAGGTTATCAGTGTCAAAGTGAGCAGTGCAACATGATTTATCTAGTTTTCCAGCAAATACGGCTCTGTTTTCAGGCATTTTTGTGGCCACATGGTTATGACCAACAAGCAGGGGCCAGTCTAAGGTCATTCTTTAGGGGCTACAAAACAACATCATCGAAAGACTTACCTTTTCCATCACCTTTGGATTAGTCATTATGCAATAGCACTTAAGATGCCTATTATTAATAAAGCATGCATGCACCTACACGGCAGACGCTCTCACATCTACATCAATGGGACTGAAGTAGAGCGAGTCTCCAGCTTCAAGTTCCTACATCTCTGAAGATCTGTCCTGGCACCATAAAACTTCAGTTCTGGTTAGAAAGGCACAGCAGCATCTTTACTTCCTGAGGAGACTGAAGAAACTTCATCTGTCTCCCCAGAGCTTAAAAAACTTCTATCGAGTGTCACAGTGTGGTATGGCAGCTCCATGGTGTCCAAAAAAAAAAAAAAAAGCTGTGCAAACAGTGGTGAGAAGTGCCCAAGACATCACAGGTGCACAACTCCCAGTCTTCGAACATCTTCACCACAGGAGATGTCTGTGTAGAGCACGCAGCATCATCAGGGACTCCTCCCATCCCAGTCACACACTGTTCAACCTCCTTCCATCCAGGAGGAGATACAGGAACATTCGCACCAGAAGCAGCAGGTTCAGGACCAGCTTCTTCTCCACAGCCATCACCCTGCTGCTGAACTCTACACTACACCGTCACGCCACTGACGTTTCACTGCCTGTCATCATCCTGCAGCGTTGTTAATAATCAAATAATTAAAAAAAAAAAAAAAAAAAAAAGAGGGATCATAAAAATTGCATTGGGTTTTTTATGTAGTTCTGCCCTGAATAAGCGATTTTACACAGCAGATGTTTGCATCTAGTCCACAGGACACAATAATAACTGAATTTACACAAATTAACACTGTGTGTGTTTCCTGATGATCAGAGACTGTGTTTATGTTTTGTGAAAGTTGTTCATGAGGCTCTTGTTTGTCCTGAGCAGTTAAACTGCACTCTGTTCTTCGGTAAAATCCTCCAGGTCCTGCACCTTCTCTGCTTCTCCAGCATCTTCTGCGTATTTGACTCCTTTCCAGCAGCAGCTTTATGAGGCTGAGATCCGACTTTTCACACTGAGGACAGCTGAGGGACTCGAGCACGACTATTACAGGAGCTGCAAACATTCACTGATGCTCAAGAAGGAAACACGATACAATAAGAGCCAGGATAAGAATAAGAACAGGATGATTGGTGTAAATTGTTATTGTTTTGTTTAAAGATCTTATTTTTTCATTTGGTATTGCCCTTCAGAAGTTACATAAGATATTTACATTTTGCCCAGAAGACAAAATAATAACAATAACTATATAATTATATATAAAACCAATATCTCTAGTTCCCCGGGAAGTAACTGCGTCTCTCTGACTCACAGGATGGAGAAGCCGTGATGCTGTGGAAATGGCGTAGCATTTCGTCCCAGCAGCAGGACAACAGGACTGACTGATTTGTGGGTTTAGGTTTATTTCTGCGAGATGATAAAGCACATTTCAGTTTTCATGGCATTTTTGTTGCCTCACACCTCCAGGGTTGGGAGTTTGAATCCCGCCTCCACCTCCTCCAGGTACACCGGTTCCTCCCCCCATCCAAAGACATGAATGGATGGATAAAGTGACTTTGAGTGCACCATTGAGTTAAACGCTGGGCCACATGTACCCCTGACTAGAACCTTTAAACCTTTAGGCACATGTAGGCTCATTATAATCCAAACTGTACTCCAGAGTGATGGAACCCTTTCAGCGTAACCCAGTGTGTTTTACTGTAATAATAAATACATTCTTTTCTCAGCAGATTCTGCCATTACTCTTTACCAGAGTGCAATATTATGCAGAATGTTTTCATTCCTCTTAATCCAATATCCCGAATATTTTCTGCATGACTGTGTTGTAATTTACGTGTGTCTTTATTATTCTAACTACAAACAAATTGGAATTAAATATCCGTGCAGAGTAAGTGTGGAACTGAAGACGGTCATTTGCATTTGGACTTCACATACAGCGAAGAAATGCAATCTTACGTTAAAAAACTTTGAATGTTCTGGCATTGTGTTTAAGAATGAGGCATTTTGAATAATGCACCATAGAAAAAGGATTTTAAGTGCTCCAGATACACTCTAATGGATTCGGGCCATTTTAGCAACTAGAAAAAAAAAAGAATTGAATACGTCCTCGCCTCCTCACAGGCCCGTGAGCAGAGCAAGAAAAGCGCAGCACTCAAGGCGTTAGATTAATACAACATCTGGACTATTAATACAGTGAGCTGTGACACATCTAGTGCACTAATAAAGCTGAGGTTAGTGCAGTGGAGAAGTTCGAACCCACGTTTGAGTGAATATTAGAAACTGCCAGAGCTCAGGGATATACCAGGACTGAGGGGATGAACTGGAGTACTTCTCACCTTTTATCTATATTTTTACTTATGTTAGATAAAGAAAAACAGATGCTTTACACATTATTATGAGCAGAAAGGCTTGAAGGTTGAAGTTTGAAAGTTTGAATAATAAATGGAAAATCTGGGCATGTAAATCAAAGAGAAATGCGAGAGATGGAGAAAGATGGTGGTGTATTCAGGTGCGTGTGTTTCAGTGGGGTTCAGGTGCGAATCCTAAATGCTTTACCTGTGGCCTAATTTACTGTATTTTTTAAAATCTGTATATTTGAGGTTTGAATTTTTGAGATTTGAATTTAGAGTTCTGAGTTTTTTTTTTTGATCTCAAACCATAATCCATAAATTCAAAGTTTTTAAAAGCAAATACTTCTTAAAAAAATAAACATTGGCAAAAATTATTCAGTACATTTATTAAATACACTGCATGTATATTTATTTATTCACTGACGTGTATATAATAAAAATATCGGAAATTCATATTTAAATACTTTCATCAGCTTCTGAGCTCTATAGAATTAGGGCTGAGGGATATTTTTCGCAGGCAGCATGCTGGCGCAGCAGATAACGTTTCCACCTCACAACTCCAAGATTGGCTATTCTAAATTTCCCCTAGGCATGAATGTGTGTGTGTGTGTGTGTGTGTGTGTGTGTGCCTTGTGTGTGACGCACACTCCCATCTAGGGTGTGTTCCACTGCTCCCCTGTCCAGGACAAAGCAGTGACAGATGAATGAATAAATGATGATGGTATTATGGTATTTGATAGAATTTTATTTTCCAGTCCAGCCACTGGGCTCTCAGCGCCGGTCCCAAGCCCGGATAAAAGGGCATCCGGCGTAAAACCTGTGCCAAATCAAAACATGCAGACCAAAGATCCACTGTGGCGATCCCTAACGGGAGCAGCCGAAACAACAGCAACAGTATTTTCTTTTCCAAAGCAACTTACATGATGCCTGCGGCTTTTGGCACCAGGTCTGCCTTTGCAGATATTCTCCATATTCACTCAGCTTGCTTGTGCTTCCAGCCTTTGCCGGAACACAGGTATTTTTATTATTATTTTGGAGAGAGGAGTGTGACTAGCCAGTAAGCTATAAGAGGGGTTTTATAGAGAAGCACAGATGTCAAAGTTGTACGCTGCTGGATTAATCATTCCAGCCAAGCCATGTCCAGAAGTCCTCCAGAAGTCTGTTGAAATCCTGGCTCCTGGCTGCTGGTTATCTCCTCTCTGCTGCTAAATGTGCGTGTGTGAAGAGCTACACAAAGGTTAGAAACATTTCTATAGCCAGGAGTACGTGTGGTGCTGAAGAAAAACATACTTCTGGTAACTGAATGGCTCTTTACTCATAGGCACCCAGGGCATATTTTTACTTTTTGACGCGTCTAACACTCTCAGGCCGACATTAAGATCTTGAGTGTATCATTATGGACTGAACCAGAAGTTATTCCTGTCAGTCAGAACAGCCCTAGACGCTGCACTGCAGGCAGCAGACACAGACAAAAATGTCTTTTTTTCTTGGATAAAACACTCAGACTTACTGTGCTGCAACCTAACACAGCCAAAAATTAAAAACATCAACACTGACATCAACATGCCAAAAAATACCAATCGATATCTTACCATTAAAGCTCATGGATAAATATTTATCTGTAAAACAGTGAAGAAAGCCGCGCATAAGGACCTTAACTACAGGAGCTTGATGATGGAAGGAGACTCTCCACACTGACTAAAGTCTATCTAGGTTTAAATCAGTATAACCTCCAGTAGACTTGTGCAATATCGGCTTTTCTCGCAATTTACCGTAAAAAAAAAGATTGATTTAATCGTTCGGAACCAACATGCAAATCTACATAGATTTCTATGAATAATTAGAGACAAGAAAACAAACATTTGCACCATTTGCGGTTTAAGGAGAGTAGAGAGGGTGTAATAATATATTACCGGCTGTGCAGTCAGTACATTCTCAGTGTAATCCTTCTACATATTGGGTGTCTAATATCCACATGGCTGACATTTCCACTGTCAGTCTGCTGCAGAGTGTTCGAACGCGTCTGAACACTGACCGGTGCGAAAACCATGACATTATTTGTTAAGCGATAGATTTGACATGTCATTGTAGGCTTATTTAACCTTATTTAGTTAAAAACATTCTGCCTTTTTAATCTTTCTCCGAAAAAATCTTTCTTTTTCTTTTTACACCATTTTTGGCAGGATTTGTTTCGTGGTGTCCCTAATAAATAACTCATGTGAACAGTGTATGTAGCTGCCTGATGTTGAACATGCAAGGACTGATTTTATTTTATTATATTAACGAACTCAGCAAGTCTACTCGAGAGCGTGTGCGAGGGGAGAAAGCCCAGTTATAAGAGTTCAAAATGCCTTTAAAAATGATTCCAGATTTATGTCAATTGGCTCATCTCCCGTTTTTATTAGGGAGAAGAAGACTTTTTTTTGTGAGATAATTTAACTCATTCAAAATGCATGAAGGTTGGCGAGTCTGCTAATAAAATATATATATATATATATAATATAATCAGAGTAAATGGACATCATGGCAGTGTGATATTGTGTATGATTAAATCATTATGCTGCACAGATCTAACCCTTAACCTCTCGTAATTCTATATAGATTTCTATGAATAACTAATGGCAACTAAAATACAGACTAATTTTATTTAATCTCTTCCTTTTTTTCTTCCCTGATCTGTTTATGAAACTTTACGGAACATGATGTTGTTCTGATACACTACTGCTTATTTACTGCAGTAAATAAATAAGCACACGTACATATAATTCAATTACACCTTTCTTTGAGCGTAACAATAATAATAATAATAATAATAATAATAATAATAATAATAATATTAAATTAGCTATTTCATCATTTCTGTAATTTGTTGAGCCTTGGTAGTATATTCTGACAGGTTTATTATGGGACATGGAGTGACTACTGCTTGGTCAAGCTCTGTTATGGTGTCTGGGTGAAGGCTTGATGCTGCTCCACCCATCCATCCATCCATCCATCCATCCATCCTCCATACCACCTGGAGTCTCTCCCAGGGAACTTTGTGCACAAGACGGGGGACGCCCTGGACGAGGTGCCAATCCACTGCAGGGCACATTCACTCACACACACACACACACACACACACACACACACACTATGGACAATTTAGTGATGCCAGTTAACCTATAATGCATGTCTTTGGACTGGGGGAGGAAACCGGAGTACCCAGAGGAAACCCCTGAGGCACGGGGAGAGCACACACACAGGGCGGAGGTGGGATTCGAGCCAACCCCGGAGGTGTGAGGCAACGGTGCTGCCACTAATCCACCAGCTCCATTTACTTATTACTTACATCTGATACCTCTAGTGATGAGTCTTAAGAGAATCCTAAGACTCTGACTTCAGTGTTAAATTTAAAAAAGGTTGTAGCCTTTTATTGCAATTCTCTTTCCTTTCAACACATGTAGTACTATTGACCTTTTCTCTACTGTAATGATTTATAATCCCGCTAAGTGGAGTCAGCCAGGAAAATCCGGTTCCTCTCAAGGCTCCTGCCTCATGGCACCTTTTTCCTTGACACTGTCTCCTATTTAGGTATACAATACAATATACAATTTCAAAATTTCTTGCATGAAGAATGGAGGAAAAAAAGATACAATAAATATTACCAATAACAAAGACTACGGCTATTGTATTTAGTATGACACTGTGAATTTCTTCAGCTGTATCAGCGTGACTGTAATGGGGTCTGATGCCTCGCCACTAGCTCTGTCATCTGCCTCTTTTAACTGATCTTCATTTCCTCTTTTCTCTTTATTCCCAGAGCTGACCGCAATTGTAATTTTACAAAAGATGCATGTAGACATTGTAATAATAATGATTAAATAAACTAATTACTGCATTTACTTTATCAAGACATTTAACTGTTGTACTTATGAATTTGTGTTGCATTATGCTCTTCCGGCTTCATTAAAATTCTTTTAATATTTGTCTATTTAACTCATGGGCATATGACAGATCCAGAATACTTCATTCAAAAAAATAAGTTTTAAATAAGTTTTAATTTAGCCCAAAGCTACCGTTCCACTAATGCAAGCTGAAAGCACAGAGACATGCCCAACCCTGACGCACTCTAGGTGAAATTGTACACATAAGCACGTTTTGAAATCGTGATTCTTGTGTACGAGTGAAAATAGAACAAAACTACAGATTGCAACTCTTTTTTTTAACCCTAGATGTTTTCACAGCATGATGAAGAGGCGAGGGAGTAGCGTGCAGCTTGTAGCTGACTGAGTGCTCCTCCGAGAGCCTCTCTACAATTAGAAATCTTTAGCTAGAAATCAAACTCAGGGGAATGGGGAGTTCTTCTCTCTCTCATTACGTTTTCTTTTCGCTGCTCTTCCCTGAGAAACGCTGGACTGAAGCGGCGGAAAGAGAGTTCCCACATGTACTGTAGATACTGTACGTAAGTGTTAGCACTTAGCAAGATGAACTTGAGATTGATCTCAATGTATTATTTTAATTATCTTTATCCATTGGTTGCATTCTGTGGCTTAAAAATGCACTGCGTGATTACATTAATGTACATCGAGTGGCTGAATGGAGAGCAGGACACATTATGCGCTGAACAAACGCAAACTAGTGAGAGAAAATAGAGGCAACTATTTAATTTAACACATTAGTGCATTTCAGTTTAGTGTATTATAAGCAATTTAGCAGGCTGTCTTCTTTGCTGGGGATGGCTGGTCATGGTCATGGTCATGTTCTCCACTATAGCTATGAAGTGAGCAGTGAAGAACAGGAGGCTTCTCCTCATTATCTCTCTTCAGAAGACAGGTTTGTGGGTGTTTTTTTCAGGATCTGTGCACAGCGGTTGATGAAGTAGCGAGTTCCCAGACTCTTCAGCATAGAGCGTGAGTGTGAATATGTAAGGCTCCTCTGAGAGCTTTGGTGTTCAATAGATTGGATAATGTAAGCAGAGGATTAATTAAACACATCTGGTCCAATGTGTGGTCTAAAGCTAGGCAAACTGTACATAATGTATCTTGGTTCTTAAATAAGGGTTTGTATAATCATCCTTGAATTGAAACTTCCTATATGGTGAGTTCAGGAATAGTTTCGAGGAGCTGCAGTGATGCTGTGAAATGATTTTTCTTATGTCAGAAATATTTGTTGGCGATGAAGACATTGTTCAGAAGGTTGAAACACAGTTTACAATAGGCAGGGGGTTAGGGTTAGGCATTCCCTTTCCCTAAATGCTCTCTATATTATCTCAGTTGGAATTATTTTTAATTGTTTTAGGTTCAGGGAATATCAGGTTATCGCAATCCAACGCCGCACTGACATCTGTATTTATAATCAAATCTACGGATGAAAAAAACAACAACACAACATTAGTGACAATTTAATAAAAATAATTCTCCCAAAGGATTATAAGTTTGCAATGGGAATCACTTCGATCGTCAACATCTTCCACATCAGTCCATAGTCTCATTACTTCAGGTAAATGTTACTGGCAGCATTTAAACAGGAGCCTCATCATCACTCTGCTCACTGCAGCAAGATCTGTTCTGGTTCCCACCATTTTATGATGTCATTCAAATATTTGGAAACTTTGTCCACTGTCTTCTGTACAGATTGCGTAAGTGCATTTCTCTGTATATGTAGCTGGTATCTGATTACAAACTGAACTGACTGCACGAAGTGCTGAAGCAGAAGTACGAATTTATTTATAAAAAAATTAAAAACGGGCCAAGCCCAAAATAGCAAAATATTAATCTTTTAATGATCTTAATAACAGATCACTGGTGAGGAAATGACCAGGAATGAAGCAGAGAGATAAAGGAGCTCAGTTTGGGAGCTTTTCCCTCTGATTTCTGTAAATGTTTAAGTCTTGTGGCTCTTGATGAGCTGCATCAGGTGCGGCAGAAAACCAAATAATCACTGATCTTTTAATAAAACTTCCCAGAAGACATTATTGGAAAAGTTTGTACACCCAGACACGCGTTAGTTTGAATTTTACATCATTTTCATGATTTTACCTTTATGTACAAGAGAACTATAGAAGTGAATTTCCCTGTTTCTAGCTTTTCCCCAAACAGCAAAAGGAAACCAGCGAGTGGAGGTTTTATATATAATGTATGAATGTCATTTTTCTAGGTCGAAGGTCTGTAAGTTTGTTTGTTACAATGATCCTAACAATGGCTGATCAGCCCTCAGCGCTGTGTTTGGGAATCATCGATCCAGATGCCTGGTGCCGGGGTCTGTGTTTGTTCTGCAAGATCAGAGTAAAGTACAAAGCTGATATTCGCAAGCTAGGCAGCTAATGCTAGGAGAAAGCTTTCTGTCTATTATGATCTGTCAGTGTGCTGTTCGTGCAGGTCTGCAGATTGAGTTTGAAAGCTGTCCACACGGCTCTGTGTGTCCTTGAGACAGATTACAGTGGGTTATCTGGCTCGAAGACAACTCCTCTGTTATGAGGCCTATCTATAACTAATGCATGCTCAGAAAGTCACTAGAAATCACCAGATGACATCATAGACTATTCTGCATATTCATTTAATCATCATGATCATTGCAAGTTGCAAATCAAAACATGAAAAAACAACGTTTTCCTGAAGACACAAAGAGAAGCAGTGGTAGTGTAGTTGGGAAATAGGCATTAAGGGATGACTGGTTTATTATCTACAACAAAGAAAGAACACAAGAACAAACATCTGCTCAAAGTTTGTAGTATTTTTAAAAATACAGCTGCTAAACTTAGCAGGAAAGGTGCTAAGTTGGCAGCACTGATTAGGGAGTGAGTCTGGTCTGGCTGTATTTCTTTCAAGTTCGGTGACAGGAAATATCTGAGCTGGTATATGATGCGCGCTCTTAAATTTGCCCCCCAATTCGACCCCACCAGCTGTGCCTTCTGTGTACTTCTCAGGAACATCATGTTTTAGAGAATGTTTTTTAAAAGAATTTTCTTTTGTGCCTCATTAATTGTTTTGTTTTAATTTTTAATCCAAAACTTCCTCCAGACTGTATCTTTAACATCGAGCAAAATAAAAATGATGATCACTTTAGCATTATTGTGCAGTTGGATGAATTTAATACATATCTTTACTGAAGCTTTATGTGATTTATCTTATCACTGATATGTTTTTACTGTAACATTTAACTCTTTAAGGCCTACACTGAGATTTCGGGAACATTCACCCGCGTTGCAAAGCACGAATCACATCATCAGGTTTGTTATTAGCGAGCCTCACCAGCAACAGTGACAGTCAGAATACACGGGGATGCACAGAATAAAGAAGAGTTTATTCCAAACTCACTTATATAATATAGCGCTAAGGACAGTTGTTGAATTCCATAAATGAACGTTTAGTATAAACACACAGATTTGAGAGTTCTACATGCCCCGCTGTCTAGCAGGCCTGAGGCTAGCGCCTCTAGTGTGGTTAAGGCTCTGTTCAGCTTGTCGATTACGTTAGCTGCATTGCTAATGCAGCAACACTGGTGAGGTGGGTCAGTTTTCTTCTGTCACTCCATCGTATCGCTCTCCTTCTGCATGTTTTTCCTCTAAACTCTAAACGTGTAGCTATTGTCTGAACCCCGGCGATATTTTAGCTGTCTCACCGTTACCACCAGTCTTCAGTTCGGTCATCCACTGCAAATCTGAGCCAAGCAACACAGCCTAAATAACTTGCTAGTCACAAATGGCCATGTCAGGTGATGACTACTAAGCAGAGTAAGAATCCCAGAAAGGTATCTGAGGCACTCTCTAGATGTATGGACAACCTGGCTTCAGACATGGCTCCTTGAAATCAATGATTTGATTCATGTCCTTCAACTGATACCATCTTACAGTCCAAGGATCAGTGTTCTTTCCTGTTACATGTCCAAGGTGCATGAGGATGTTAGTATGTCTATGGCTGCGTCTAGGGGTTTTTCCAAGCTGATAGTGAACCGACAGTTGAACTGCAGTGTTTAACTCTAACTGTAGCATCCAGAAATGCGCCTACATCAGCTTTACTCAGCTGACATGGCTCTAAACTAGCCTCGCCAGCCACCCTCACCATGGCACAGATGCTTTTGAGGTTCATCTCACAAGGACATGCTCTGAAATTTAACGTTCTACTCTTTCTTTAGCAAAATGGCTGTTCTCACAATGTTTGCAGTTGGTCCTGTTGCCTGTGATGGCCAGAACCATCAGTATACTACCACATCTCCACAATGGAGCAGGCCATTCAGGAAACACCTCCTTTCACACACTACAGTGCTCACGTAAGAGCAGCAAATCAGTCCTCACAATTCATCGAGGTGAAGCTAGAGTCATCAAAATGTTAGCCACCCTGTCACCACCAAAACAAATTCAGACATGTGTGGTTCCAGCCCCTGCTGTTCCCAGGGTTCTGCTGGAACAACGACACATTCAGATGTAGGTTAAAAGATTGCAGTTAGACTCCAACTACCACAGACACTGGGGGCAACGTGGAGCCCCAGTGTGAGAACAGAGCAAATTAAAGAGCTGGAACTGTGAGCTCTCTATCTGCCTTCTGTGACATGCCACTCTACAAGTCTACTCTTCATGGGCATCACTTGAAGTCTGCACTGCTGCTCCTGGGAGGTCTGCACCTTTTCCAGGCTCTTCAGGGTTAACTTCACTCTTCCCAGTGGTGTGACTACAGCAGTCTTTAGAAACAGCTTTCCAATCAGTCTGATGCTGTGTCAGTTCCTCAAACGTTGTGGCATGTGTAATCCCGGGGATTCTCACTGCCCCTGGCAGTTCTCTGTTATTCATACAACCACAATTACGTACGTAACTAGTGTTTTTGGCCAGCTTGTGAAGATTTGCTTTGGTATATTGTCAGCGATGTTCTGGAAATTATTCCACAGCCTACTTCTGTGACATCTTGGCGTATGGAAATTCAAATAAGATATGTGGGCTAGGCTCAGTCAAAGAATGATGGATGCAATAAAGAATCGTTCAGTCAAATGATAAGAAATGAACTAAGACAGTGTAAATCCAGCGTGACAGACGTTTCAGATGCTGACTGGTAGTTAAGAATCGTCATTTCATTGCTAGTTCAGTGCAATTACATTGTTTTGTTTTTTACACTGTTGATTACATTTTGAAGGTCATTTATTCCACTGGTATCTGTTCTGTACATAGATACTGTACAATTCCTTGTCTATTGATGATTATTAGTTACACTTTGCCAAGCAGTAAATCTCTTATCAAATAAATCCATGCCATGTTGTTTCAATTCTGTTATTTTAAACCCTGTTAAACTGCATTCAACCCTCGAACACAGTAGATTTTCTTTGCATTAATTGACATTAATAAAAAAAAACCCTTTGATATGTGTTTAATCCTGATGTATTGCACAAAACTAATCATATCAACAGGATCATTTTGCAAATGAATGGCCAAAAGTATGTGGACAGCTCACTATAACACCCATTATGTGTTTCTTCCGCAAACTGTTGCCATGAAATTGTCTAGTGTGTCTTTGCATGCTGTATCATTAAGATTTCCTTTCACTGGATCTGTTTCCTGCTCCAGCATGACGACGCCCCTGTGCACAAAGCGAGCTCCATGAAGACATGGTGTGTGAAGGTTGGAGTGGAAGAACTCGAGTGTCCTGCACAGAGCCCTGACCTCAACCCCACTGAACACCTTTGGGATGAACAGCTCTTGTGCGCTTGTGGCTGAATGAACGCAGATCTCCACAGCCACGTTCCAAAACCTAATGGAAAGCTTCCCAGGAGAGTGGAGGCTTTTATAGCAGCAAAGGGGCCTCAATATTAATGCCTATGCTTTTGGAATGGGATGTTCAGTACTCAGGTGTCCACATACTTTTGGCCATATAGTGTATTTCTACAGAATAGCAAGTATACACACGACAGGTTTTTCTTATTTTTCCCCCATTTGCAGTGTGTGATTTATTAGAAGGGACATTTAAATAGACTGATGCTGCTAATATATGCTCAGACGTCTATTGAACTCATAGTTCTATGAACCCACCTGTTATATTTAGGATCTCAGAGATGCCCAGGATCTCTTTAGAGGCTTAAACAATATGATTAATGATGTTTTTTTTTTTTTTTTGCTTCATACTTTTTGAATTTTCCTAATTACATGAGAACTGTTGGAAAAACAGGATATCAACTTGTCAGCATGCTTCAGAAGTCCTGTACAAAGAAATTACACACTTTTCAATCCTCAGGGTCGCAGAGACCCCGGCTATAAAATAAGATTAAACGGTGCAATTTGTCCCGTTTTTACACTCTGATTGTTGCTCAGATGAGAGAGCAATAGCCCTCTCACTAGAGTGCTCACAATTTTCCCTGCCACAATGTCCTTGAAATCATTTCATAAGATCTCCCATATCGCACGATTTGATGACATGGAAGGGAATGTGATAAAATGGCAGATAGTAGGGAGGTTGTGGATCGGTGGGCTGAACAACTGCCCCTGCTTTACAGCCCAGGCCTCGATCTTACAGCTGACGAATGTCTTTCTGAA
Source organism: Pangasius djambal (assembly GCA_022985145.1). NCBI lineage: Eukaryota > Metazoa > Chordata > Actinopteri > Siluriformes > Pangasiidae > Pangasius > Pangasius djambal. Next base: position 366,112 of record CM040988.1, on the reverse strand, counting down.
GGAGACGTCCCTTTCAGCACTACATGCCAAGCAAGCCAGCTAGATATGGCATAAAATTATGGGCTGCATGTGACTCAGAAACATGAGGTGTGTTGTCCACCCCAGCCTCAGCGTCCTGTGGGGCAGGAGCCTCGTTAGTGGCGTCTTGCAGCAGGGTTTCGGGGAGCAGGGCTTCGTGTTTCTGTCCTGCTGGCCTTGAGGATGGCGGTGGTTGGATGTAAATATTATAAAGTTTTATATATTTCATTTGCACAATGCTATTCTTTTGATTGGACTATTATTGGACTATTGTTTCAATGGATTTTATCGAATGTTTTTACTGTTTTTCAATCCGTCAAACTGATCCCCCAGATAAAGAGTGTGTGTGTGTGTGTGTTTTTTTTTTTTTGGGATAATTCACAATTTTTATCTGAATATTTTTGGGCAGCAAATATTCTACGCCCTTTTTTTTTTTTTTTTGAAGTTTTGTCACATGTATGCAATTAGTTTGTGGCAAAGGGGGTGTGTTAAAACTTAGCCACATTAGATCTGCTGATTAGAAATAAAGTCAGAAAAAAAAAGAAATATATCATTTGAAAGAATTTACCCAAAAATGTCGCATTATTAATTTCAGAAGTCCAGAATGATCTCTAATGAAGTCCAAGCACAAAGGAAGTGAAGTGGATATGAGGATAACAGGAGGCTTAAACTCACAATTTCCCACAAAATTCACAATAATCCAAAATCACATGAGGAGGAAAATGTCGACAGTTAAGAATATAGCTGTGAAATGAGATCTTCCGCTGCTGTGTGGAGGCACAAAGGGCGCCATGCTGATCAGTCTGCTGCTCTTCCACGCAGCCTGCGCTTCTGCTGCTCACTGCGGAAGTTAAAGCAACAGTGGCGAGTTTGTTCTGCACGCGCGACGGCGATTTGTCCTGAGATTCTCGACATCTTTTTTTTTTTTTTTTGGGTCAAATCCTTTTTGAAATCCTGCCTACGTCTTACTGCCTGTAGAGCACGCGCCGCCGTTACCGGAGCAGTGAGCACGCGAGCTCGCGCGAGCCTGCGCCCTACACGCCCATGAGCCCGGGCCGGAAAACGCCGCGGTCGCGTGCATGCACGCTGAGCTCGGAGGACGCGCGCTTTCGGTGGATGTGAGATCTCCGTGTGCTTATTTGTGAAGATGGGTGCGTGTGCTCCTGTGCCCGGCGCAGCTGAGACCAGCATGAACACTGTCATGTCTGCAAGGTGAGGCTGAATTCGGATTATTTCCCGGACCGAATGCAATATCTGACCCGGATTTGCTAATTGAACTTTTTGTTTTTTCCTTGAAAAAGTTGTCGGATTGGATCAGTACCCAGGCGTCTCGGACACAGGGTTAATTGCTCACTTCTCCGTGTAGCTAGGCAGGAACCGCGGACAGGTGTGGAGCAGAGGTTTGGGGGAAAATAATTAAAAATAAATCAAAAATAAATAAAAAAACAAACGAAAGCAAATCACAGGCTTTCAGATTAGTTTTGCTCAAACGGGGCAAGATGTCACCCTGCATCTCCCTGAGCCGAGAGTGCAGACGCAGGCGGCATTGTAGTCGAGGTTATTTGGAAATGAGGGCAAACTGCTGTGCGTTGAGGTGTGTGTGTGTGTGTGTGTTTCCTTTAATGCTGAGTAATGATCAGCAATGCGCTAGAGTAAATCTGATCGCTCAGTTCAGCATCTTGGACGCATCAGACATCCAGATAAGGGGCTTCTTTTCCTCCTTTATTCCTCCCTCCGCTCTCTGCGCCTGTGATGTCAAGCGTTTCGGTCAGTTCTCAAACCCGCCAGTGCTGGAAACACGACTGAGCCGATGAGGCACATGTTTACTGCGCGGTGCAGATGGACAGATTTGTCATTGAGATTGAAGGGGAAAAGGATTAACGGTGCACGCGCGCGCCAGCGGTTCTATCACAAACACGCTCTTTTATTTTGTTTCAGGAATAAAGAGACGTTTCCTGGCCTTCTCTCTCTCTCTCTCTCTCTCTCTCTCTGTTTTTTCTGCATGTGACGCCTGCAGGTCTTGTCTTTGTTTCAGAGGAGATGGTCAGACTGTAGTGATGGAGTAAAATGTCGTCTTTTCACCACAGACAGGGGGCCTCTTGGTGTGCCTGCAGACTCAGAGCTACTCCATGCTTGTTTGCTAAACCTCACAATCAAACGTTCATGAGACGCTTAAAGGTCCAGGTGGTGTGTGTTAACAAACCTTTTTTTTTATTTTTTTTATTTTTTTGTTATGCTAGAAAACAGTTTTATTTAAACCATCATGTGTCACGTGATGACATGGTGCCAGGTCCTGGTTCATATAAAACAGGACTAACCCATATTAAACAGGAATCTAGGACACATTAATGGGTGATGAAGCAGGTGAGAGCAGGGACGCCCTGGCCATGGACACGATCCTTTCCACTCGGCTGTTTTTCCTCAGCGTGGGCTGGCTGCTCTTATTTGGGTTCTTTGCGTTGCCGTTTTTCTCTCTGAGAGGTGACACCGGTGTCGCCGGCGCTGTTCAGGGGGAAAGTAGCTAAGCGCATTCTCAGAGAGTCGGCAGACGGTGTCGAGTGGTTTTCATCGTCATTCCCCTGTACACCCTGTGTGTTTCCGCAGGACCGTGGTGCAACACGTAAGAGTCCAGTAGTACAGTACACAGGACAAGTGCAGATACACAGCAGTGTGAGACGAGTGCAGGCAATACAGTAAATACACAGGACGATAAACTGCAACAGGACAGGAGTAATTATGACAAACTAATTCTCATATTCACTGAATAGTCATGATCAGGTGCAGATCAAAATGTGTTGCGTGAAGAAGGAAGATTTTCAGAAGACACTTTGAATAAAATAGAATAGAGTTTTAGTACAATAGAAGATAATGGAAGCAGGAACGTAGTGATTAATTTAGCTTCGCTAGGTAGCAGGTAGCCTTAGATAAAGCTCGATGTGGCAGTGGCTGGAGTGTGGCGTCGCTGCCGCGTTGGAGTTACGGCGGGTTTACAGACCCGGCATCAAGGCCTCACGTTTGTACAGGCAGGTGTTTTGTTTTTAATAATGTACGAGTTGTCAGTCACGAACGTTGGAGATGCATGCCGATGCGTAGTCTAGACTGTGTAGTTGTTGACATCGCGCACGTGTTGCTGACGGTTAATTCACTCGCACGTGTGCAAAAGAACAAACATCATCCATCACAGTGCGGTCTTTTGCATGGTGCAGGAACTGCAATACACCGAATCTTTCTGAAAACTAAAGCGCACAGCGTGAAGTCTGTTTCAGATGCGTTTGGAATCACTACTCTGTCATCTGTTTCCATACAACACATGAGGGGGAAAAAACGTTGTATATGCTTTTCTAAAAATAAGGCGTATTGTATCGAGTAATCCTTCATTTAGATTCGAGGAGGTTCGAGCTTCATTCAGGGATCGCTGGTGTGAGTTACAGACTGGAGTATTTTCAGTGGTATCAGGGGTGAAGTGTGTTGTACATAACATTTCCACTAGAATGTTAGCTGGAGAGAGATGACTAGCTAGAGGTGTGAATTCCACCCTGATCTGAGCACAAAGCAAGCTTAATATTAGCTAGCTAGGCTACATGTGGAACCCTTCACTTCCGTGGCTTTCACTGTGTGACGCGGGTTGCAGACGTATGCGTGGTATTTATTGATGCCCCAAACACTTTGCTGGTTGCTTCTGAATGTTTGTTTGTTCTGGCCGAGTTTTCTGATGTGGGAGAACGAATGCTGACGAAATCTAATTTCAGGCTTGACTAGTCATGAAGTCTTGTGATAGTTACAATGAATTCACATACAAAATGTTAGCATGCAATATTCGAATGACTTCGTACAGTGTGTGTGTGTGTGTGTGTGTGTGTGTGTGTGTGTGTGTGTGTGTGTGTGAATATAACTGTGTTGCTTTGGAAAGGAAAGAAAATGCATATATTACTGCTTACTTGTACATGAGGTCTGTGCGATTGTGAAGCTCGTACCAGTACTTCTCCTGAGTTAGTCATGACGATACAGTGCGCTGCAGAATTATTAGATATTTTGCACTCAAAGACACTTTTGCATTTATTTTCTACACTGGTTTCAAAATGATCAGCACACTTACAATGAATATGTTGTGACGCTAGCCCTGGGGAGAATAATAACACTTATTTTCTTTCTGTAATGTATTACAAGGTTGGAGAGACATGTAGAGGGATTTTGCTCCACTCCTCCATGCAGAACTTTTTAAGCTCCTTTATGATGTTCTTGTTATTTGTGCACTTCAGTTCAGATAGTTCAGTAATTGCAAAACACTGATTTGGAAAAAAAACAAAACCAAGCAACAAAGCATAGATTTAGCCATAAATAGGTCTTGTTGAAAGCTCTATTTATGGCTGAAGCTCCCAGAAGAAGCAGCATGCAGGTTTTTTCATATCCTGGTGCTCAGCAGAAATCATGATCAATCTGAACCACCAGCCACGAAACCGTGATCTAGCACGATGTTTTCTATTGAGTATCAGCTGCTTTTCCTTGTGTGCAGTCCACGTTTGTCTCCGAACATGCTGATGATGTGCAGGAGCAAAAAAAAGATGTTTTCTGATGGTATCACACAATGCCTGATGTTATTTGTAGTTCTAATGGGGCTTCATCCAGATACTGCATGTTGTGAGATGCTATCAGGAAGGGAACTCGTCAGTCCTGAAGCTCTGTTCAGTCTGGATTAGAGTTATACGTAGAGGCGGAGTGTACTGTAATTATCATCTCTGGGATTTTTAGTCCCATCGGAATCCTTTGTGTGTCAGTCGTTTTTACTTTCTGCACATTACAGTTGACGTGTTGTGAAGAGTCTGTTATATCCTGCAGGAAAAAAGAGGTTTCTTGCCTTTTCTTCAGTCGTGCCACGAAGCGCTCTTCTCCATCATCTCCCATAGAAACCAAGCTGAAACCTGAAGTCCTGGCTGAAAATAATAAAATATAGATTACATTTAAAAGGTCATAGAAACGACACTACTGAGGGTTTTAAATAAGTTATTGAGTCACGAGCAAGGTGTGGCCACAAGAGAGAGAGAAACAGAGAGATAAAAACAACCGCGTGGAAGATCTTACGTGAAAACCATGTGCAAATCGTGACACTCTTCCATCTCCCTGATTCATACCCACATCACAGATATCCCAAATGGATAATCATTACTACAGACGTCTTCCAGCAACAGGCTTTCAAGGTTCTTTATTTGTCACATACATGTGATGTAACAGTAAAATATTTTTCCTTAGTTCCTCATCCCACTGAGCAACAACGGACTCAGGATACACACACACACACACACACACACACACACACACACACACACACACACACACAGGAAATATAGAATATAATAAAATGTAGTAGCCTACAGAGGAATTCTTAACAGATATATGTCTGGAAATCTTATCGCACTTAAAACTGTGATCTTTAGGCTCTTTTCCTTGCTGACTCCGTGGGTTCAGCTCCTGGTAAATTTCCAGCTCTTTCAGACGTGTGAACCTGTTTATGTCCCCAATTGTGCTTAGTGGAATTTTTAACTACTAATGATTTTATTTTTTTTTTTTTTATATTCATTACCTGATTTTTGCAGAGCAGCAACACTTTGTCTCTTTTGTGTTGAAAGTCAAAGTGATTGTGAATGTGTGTGACCTCATATTTCTATTAAAAGGATATTGTTAAAGACAACTGAGCAAATGGAAAATAGGATTTTAAATGACAATTCGTTGGCATTTATTTAAAATATTCTTGGGGTGTCAATAATTTTGACACACACACACATATATGTATGTATGTATGTGTGTGTGTGTGTGTGTGTGTGTGTGTGTGTGTTTATGAAGGCTGGCGATAATTCTGGAGGGAATTGTACAGAATATGTAGTCTAGATAATCCAAATACAGCTGATGGTGTTATAGCAGTACAAGAAATTAAACTGAGAAATAGAAGTAGTGTGGAATGAAAGGTATGAGATCATATTGGGGTCACAGAGTTTCAGGACGGTTCTGGGGCAGTTCTGAAGAAAATGTTAGTCTGGAGCCCTGATATATGCAGGCAGCAGGGGGCCGTTTGGGATTTAACCCAGTCTGATGTTCACCGTTACCACAAAAATATCTGGAAAGGAGGTTGGTGTTGTTAAAAGGAGTCCAGACTTTGTCCTGCGTGTTATGGAGAAACGACAGAAATCCTTGTTTTTTTTTTTTTTTTTTTTACTTTATCCATGTTTCCATCCAAGTGATTTCATATTTTCAGGGAAAAAAAAAAAAGTTTGCATTTAAGCCACAGAAATAGCATTTAGTGGTAATATTTCAAAAATATTGACAAAACCTTTTTCTGTTCAGTGTTAGTGGATAAGTGGTCGGTTATATGAAGTCTTCGGAAGGCTTTTTGACAGGAAACATACTGCAGATGCGTTATTTATTACAGGCTTCTGCTGCAACAGACCAATAAAACGTCAGCAGGAACAGCAGGGCTCCGGCGCTGTGCTGAGGTAGCGCTAAACCTCCGCACCTCTGCTACAGCTTTCCTCTTTAATAACTCGCATTCCAACGGAAAAATACCCTCTTAAATATTAAATGCAGATGGGCGGGAAATTCGCAGTGGTTTTTTATCTGTAGGCTGAACTACTGCTGTTTAAAGTGTTATGGGACAGTGTCCCTGCATCTCGATTTACCTCGTGAAGATAAAGTACATACTTTTGAGTGTGTAGTAAAAGAGTAGTATGTGAGAACGGGGACATGTCATGTAACGGTGGAGAAGAGAACGCTGTTGCCTGGTTACGCACGCCGTCCCCGTAAACAACCTCCTCATCGCATTTCCGCGTTTCTTCATTCATTCTTCCTGATATCATTTATACCGTATCATTTAATTTACTATTCCCTTCATTTATGTTTCCACATTTCATTTACGCCGCTCTAAAATGCGTCCTTGAATTCGGCGACACAAACCGTCACAAAACTCCTCCTCCTACCTCGCACAAGGAATTGTGGGTAATATTAGCTGGAAAAGTGTCCACGGATCCACACTTCAAAAATCTACTGGAAATACTCGTCCATCCGCGAACCTCTGGGATTCGTTTCCACGTACTGCGGTTTGGGACGCACTCATTCTGACCTCGGGTGCTGTTTAGGACGGACAGAAGGCGAACTGAGGCGCAGCGTGTGAGAGGAGTCACACACACACGCTGCTTTAAACAAGGTCAGAGTAAAATTTATTCATGTCGCTGAGACTGAACTCCAGAAAACCTGCCTACATCTTAACACCTCAGCTTTAATAAACCATAAATATATTTCAACAAGCAAAGTGGAACTATTTTTATTTACTTTATAATTGTACCTAGGCTTTCCGCAAACGTCGCTTTAAATAAGTAGGCAGTTTAACACACGCGGGGGTAAAGCAGGCGGTCTGCTTAGAGCTGTCTTACCAGGTAAGTGCGTTTTCCTCACGCAGTGAACGTCAGGATTTCACCAGATAGTTTAATCACTTCAGTGTCTAATCAGATCCTGGCTCTCAGAATGTCCATATTCACCCGTGATGTCATCGTCTAAACAGAAACACGCTTATACACTCTGTATACCTGACAGCAAAGTTTTCAAATATTTGAATGATCTAGTAAAAATATGGAGAATTAGCCAATACAGAAGCAGAGAGAAGAGTGCAGATCTCAGTGCTTTAATCAGGGGTCATTTTCAGCAGCAGCGAGCAGGTTAAAGGCCGTGACTGACTTCCAGATCACCTCAGATGATTAGACTGTAGATGGAGGTGAATGATGCTGATGATCAAAGTACAAACTTTGTGAATTTCATATAAATTAAATACAATTTTATTTTTAACATTTGGCGTAACCAGAGTTTAAAAATGCTAGAACCTTGCTTCTGGTTGAGACACACGGAGAAGACAAACGTTTTAGTGCAGGAAAGTAGATTTCTAAACTACACATAGTAGAAAATGTCAAAATTTCACCATGCAAACTTTTCCCCAGGCTGACACACACGCGCGCACACACACGCACGCACGCACGCACACACACGCACACGCGCACACACACGCGCACACGCGCACACACGCAAGATATAAGCATGCACAAGGCTGTAATGTGTTACGTCGTCTGTTTCGATTGATTTCAAATAAATGTGGCTTCTTTATTTGATGGAAAGCTACAGCACTTAGATACGGTCACTGTGGCGATTCTCTGAGGCTTAAACCCCTTTGTTCAGAGTTTTACTAATTCAGTTTTACTGCATCAAAACTTACTCGCTTCAATGAAAGCACTGATGTGTACCAGCATAGATCATGGCTTAAAAATGTTTCATTTAACTAAATAAGCTATGATATAACCGTTGTTTCTACCGTCAGCTGTATTTTATTGTTCCCTTGTTGGAACGATGTTTTGATGGTTAAAACATTTGGTTTGTGATTTCCAAAATACTTGGCCACGTTACATCGGGAGATCCGGCAGGCGCTAAACAAGTCCCGAGACAGGGCGCCTGGTTAGTTATTGAGTGCTCCACAACAATCAGCCAGAGAAAGCTCAGATTTCATATCCGGATAAATAACTTACTCTGAAAGATGACATGCAGCTTTTGCTATTTTTGCACAATAGTCAGACTGTAGACGCTGAAATAACGTGGACATATTTTTAATCTCGCCCAAGCCGTCTGCCTGCAGAGACGGTGCTGAGTAAGAAGCCAGTTTAAAAGATGCAGTGGTAAATACGGTCATGGTTTTACACAAAGGTGTCCAAAACTTTGTTAGCGAAGTGCGATTTGCACACCCAGGGAATGAATGTCAGTTGTTGCATTGATGATGTTTTTGGATAGTTACAGTGGGGTCCAGAATCTGAGAGCAACACTTTTCATTACAACATGAGTGAAAAGTAGAATCTCTGAAACATTTCCATGAATTTCAGAGATTCTTAGTATTTGGTTCGTCCCCTTTTCGTTTTAAAGACAGTGTGACTCGCACTGACACGGACTCACACACACACACACACACACACTGACACGTTTGTGTAAAACCTGATGATCCGATTTAGATCAAATCCATTGGAGTGTCGTCTGATCACACGCTTCAGCAGAAGAGATTAGACATGAGGAAAATCTGACCTTTTGTACAAAGTCAGTGTGGCCTCAGACCTTTGGACCCTACTGTATGTCATGGCCTGATTAGGACCTGTGCCGGTACGCCATCATCAACACAGAGAAGAGCACTGAAATACACTCTGTATTTTTAAGTGACGTGATAAAAAAAGGGAATTTAGCCAACAAACTCACGGATTAATCAGTGATGATTTCAGGAAGCGCTCAGTCGCGTGAAGAGCGATGATCAGGCTCGAGTTTGAATGCCGACGTGACATTTACAGACAGATGTGGATCATGCTCATGATCAAGTTGTAAACTTATAAATATTTATGAGAATTATTCGTCACCAACGTTGTGTTATTCCTTACGTAGCTTAGGCAGGAGTTTGTGAGCAAAAGTCTGGTATTCTCTCAGGACGATAGTCAAAACAGTTTAAAATCATTCCAGCCGCAATCATTTAAGAGATTATTCGAGTTATTAAGGACTCAGAGAAATGTTTATGATGTAAAGATGCACCTGTTTCTAATAAGCTACAAATGCTGTGTAGTCTCCTGTAGTTCTGTGTTGTTTCATGGAGCACCGTGGTCCTGGAGGAACGTCGTGGTCCTGGAGGAACGTCGTGGTCCTGGAGGAACGTCGTGGTCCTGGAGGAACTAGCTGTATATGGCTGAAATGACAGTAAAAAGCCATTTGACTTGACTCGACTCGGCAGCACATCTGAAAATCCTGTCCGTCTGATGGATATGAATAATGCGTGGTATGAAGATAGACAGTTTCATGGCCATATGTATAATTTATAATCTTTTTTATTACATATAATATTCAAGTTGTATGTTTGCCTGTTAAAACTACTTTGTAGAAAAGGAGCTGTGGTGACAGCAGTCAGAATATTGTTTTATAAAACCTAGTTTTTTGACAGTTTGGTTTAAATGACTTGAGTTTGAACTCCTTCGTAAACAAGTCTGTGCCCTTTGGGTCTGATTTTAAAAATAACACCAGACCCAGATGCCAGAATTTTTTAAACTTGTGTTGGTGTGTGGAAACACGATGGCCTGGCTCCGATGTGAAGCTCAGGAGCAGATGCAGCGCTAATCCAGTGGTGACGATGATGCACTACATGTGTGCAGTTTATGCACAAGCAGTTTCCCTCTAGAACTGTTATTTTCCCACATTTAATTAGTGCTCAGATGTGTGAAGCTTCCCATTTGTAGGGGGAGGATCTCTGAATTGTGGTCAGATATAGCTGGCTTTGTAGCTAGATTTGTTGTTTGTCTGAACCTCACTAGCCAGGTGCTACCAGTGTAACCATGGCAACCGAAGATATGATCGCCCATAGCAACCAGAGTAGAGCAATTTGAGTGATGCAAGGTGGAAAATCGCTAACGGTCTGAGCGCAGGATTCTTTTTTCATACATTTGGGTTTGAATGAAGTTCATAATCATTTCCTGCCGAGTTGCATGGAACACTTGCGAGCCAGCCACTGCTCGTCAGATTATCATTTATTTATTTTCTTTTATTATTTCTATTGTCGTTATTTACGCATCCCATTGCTGTTGCTGTCCTACCACACGCTGTCACTAATCAGCCGCATTTCCCTCTCCACCTTACGGTAATGGATCCAGTCCTTATCTGCAGTTTACCTTCAGTGTGTGACCTTGAATCACTGGATTTGACCCTTTACTGCTTAAACTGTCTCACATTTCACCAGGTTTTACTCAGATTAGCTCACTACTTGGACTACAGTGATCTCTACACAGGCCCTGCCTGCTGGTTGTTGTGGTTTTTGGATTGGCTGCCTAGTGTGATATCCATCTAAGCTGTGTTTATAAATGGGCGAGAAAGGACACTTAATAAATTTGGTTCTGGCCTTTTGTACAGTGCATTGCTGGGAAATAAATGGCAGGTTTGGAGCGATAACCTTATGTCGCCTTTTGTCGCTTTTGTATTATAACCACCTGCTACACTACTGCTGAACATTTCCACCTGAGCTGTATGGCCAGGCTTTCCTCTGAAGTTTACACCACACAGGGAAAATCTTGCCAGCGGAGTCGTTTGCACAGTAGCGCTCTCTGCAAACAGAGCCCTCGCATGTAGGCAGCACAAAGCTTTCCCTGCATTTGGAGACTGGAACGTGTTTATAACCAGGTTTTTATCAGTGGACTGTCTGAGCTACGCAGCTCTCTGTATTTTATGTACCTACCCAACCACAAATATGTTAATACAGCGACTGTGCTGTAACTGCTGAGCTCCTGAATCTCCTCCAGTGCTTTTGATTCTACTCAGCATGTCACACTAAAGGTCACACTTTGGCTATTGTGTGCTCACTAGGCATTTCACCTCTTAACCTCAGTGGTAGGATTCTAAAGCCGAACGGTTTGATTTCCCTTTTCCTTCGCAAGGCCGAATCACGCCGGGTGCATGGCGTTAGGCGCTGTGTGTAGCACCATGTCACGCCTCATATCAAGGCCTCAACTGAAGAAGCTTCACTTCTATTTTAAAAAGCATTTCAGTTCACATTAGTTGCGGGTAAGTGAAGCGTCAAATTCTAGCTCGCAGCTCGTTTTTTTCGCACTGCATGCACACTTTTTACACACTGTGCACTTTATATAAAGTGGTAGTCTATCTGATACACTCTGATAACACGAAATAAATGCAAACAAACCGTTACTCACTGTCCCACTGTTTCACCTCAAGCTTTTTATTTGAATGGTTTTGTAATTAGAGCTGGCAGATCGCTATGGACAAAATGAGCTTACATGAAGATGAAGAGATAGAGCAAATGAGACTTAGCGATGTGAGCTCTTCTTTTTCTTCCATCTGTTGTCTTAGTGCCCTCTTGTCAGAAACCTTGAAGTAGCTGTGCTCTCATCTTGTCCTTATATTCTATTATATAATCCTGTTTAGCAATGCGAGTTACAACCTGTGCAGCTCACTATCTGTCTTCTTGGCTCACATCGCTGCACTGACTCGGTCATGCAGGCTTTTCCATTAAAACATCAGGAGCATCTGGGCATTTCTCTCCACAGAGGCCATTCAGGTGCTTGTTCAGTCTTTGTCATTTTGAGTCTGGACTACTGCAAGTTGCTCCTGGCAGGTCTGCCTCAGCGCGCCATCCGACCCCTGTAGCTAATCCAGAATACAGCTGTGTGACTTGTTTTCAACCTCCCCAAGTTCTCCCACAATGCCCCATTCCCACGCTCCCTGCACTGTAGCTGCCCTCATGGGATTTAAAACACTAATGTTTGCCTACCGAGCTGCCAAAAATGGACCAGTGCCTACCTAGCTTAAAGCACTTTACACACCATGCTCAGCACCACCTTCCCTCCGAGGCTCGAACACGGCTCGAACACGGCTCGAACACGGCTCGAACACGGCTCGAACACGGCTCGAACACGGCTCTCATGGTACGAGGAAGAAATTCATTAAAGCTTCTCTCTGTCCTGGCACCCACGTGCTGGAACGAATATCCCCTGGCTGCTTAAACAACTGAGACAAAGGGGGTCTTCTAATGAAGACTAAAGACCTAGGCTAGCTCTTCAGTAAGCCATTACATTACTTTGTTTATCTGTTTTTAAAAAAAATCATCATCTTGTGTTTTCTTTTCAGACAGCACTAACCTCCCCAGCAGGGTTTTTTTTGCCTGATGGAATTCTTAGTCTGTGACCAGGTGAACTAGCATGAGGATGTGTTTTTGATGGAGACTTTTATGAGTCACTCAGGAAAAGGCCACCTGCTGAATTCCAGAAGTGTAAATGTAAATGTGTCCTTGACGAAGTGGTAACTCGGTGCTCAGTGAAATCGGACTGTCTGATGGTGGAAGTAATCAGTTAATAATTGGAAATTTGTTTACCGATTACAGTGTAGCTGCAGTGTACCCGGCGTTAGTCAGCTTGTGTGACCGCTGATCCTAAGACGAGTTCACAAAAGGAGCTCTTGCATATCGTGAAGATTACAGTGAGGGGAAATAAGTATTCGGACATACAGTTTTTGTTATTTAATATACACACCTAATGTCTTTTGTCTTTGGATTTAAAAATATGAACAAAAAGTACATATTCGTAAGCATAACAAAGATATGTTGACAAAGCAATACAAACAATAGAGGAAAGCGCATTTGGACACCACAAATTACCAACATTAGTACTTTGTTGCAAAGCTGCTGCTGGCAGTGACGGCTCTGAGACATCTGTGTAAGATGTAATGAGCTTTTCGCAGCATTACGGTTCGGTTTTGGCTCATTCCTCTCGGCAAATCCTGCTCAATTGTCCCTCTGATGAAGTCATGATTTTCAAAATCCTCCATAAACTTCTGGAGCTCCCGGTCAGAAGATTGGAGATTCTGGCTGTATGTTTGGGGTTGTTGTCTTATTAAAACTTCAGTCTTCTTCTCAGATTTATTTTCTTCACTCCGTTCATGTTTCCTTTGATGACATTTAATGCCCCATATCCTGCTGCTCCCACTTCCCTACTTCACGGTGCGTATGGTGCTCTCGGGATCATATGCACAACCCTTCTTTCTCCGAACATGATGAGCTGAGCTTAGTTTTGTCTGACCAGAGTATATTGTGTGTATAGTAGTTTGTCTTCTTGCATTTAGACGTACAGCTCTGTTTTGCGTGAGGTGTAGGAACGGAGATGATTGCGCTGCAGTTCATTGGTTATTTTTCTCGGTGTTCCTGCTGCTTTTGCGTGACTGCTAGCTTCTTTCTTATCTCCCTCGTCGTTAGTCTGAGAGTGCGTTGTGCAATCTTGTGTGGTGCACCTGTCCACGAACAATTAGCTGTGCTTCCATGAACTTTCCACCTGCATATTTTCAAACCAGTGACAGATGTTTCAGGCCTTTGCTGTGGCTCTGTGGCTTTTCTCTCTCGAGTGCTGAGATGTCCCTGAGCTCCTTTACCTTCACCATGATTGCTGCTTGTTGCGTAACAAATGGCAACATCTTTTATAATGATACAAAAAATTTTTTGCAGCATTTATACCTAGAACTTGATTTATTTATTTTTCCTATTGTTTTTTAAACTTCTGTTTATAAATGCATACTTTGTTGCTCGTATTTATGTGCACAAAGACATTGTGTGCAAATTTAAATGGTTATATCCAGTGGAAGAATATTAAATAACAAAAACAAAAGTGTCTGAATACTTATTTTCCCTCACTGTAGGTCAAATGCAAATGTTTCTCTATTGTGCTGCCATGAGGCCAACGCAAGTTCACCCTGCATTAAATCATGAGATACAGCTGTTTGAATAAACCAAGCTCCTGTCCACAATTATCGACTGGCATGCGGTCGCCATACTGCTAACTAATATTAACGTTCATTCATCTTTAGTAACTGCTTTATCCTGTAACTGCTTTATCCTCTTTTAGTCTAAGTGGATCTCGGGAGCACTGGGTGCAAGGCAGGAATACACCCTGGACTGAATGTCAGTCTGTTGCAGAACACCATGCACACACACTCTCACACTTACTCACACAATAATGCACATGGTCTGTAGCCCCTAAATATACCCACAGGCTGCGATCTGCGTTGTGCACACACCTTTCACAAATAGCGTTCCAAGTGGGCAGTTCTTGCCAAGATACGTAGAACACTAAAGAGCCTCCAGATGAACAAGCTGTAGTTTAAGCTTGATGTTTAAGCTTCATGACAGTGTTAAGTGGTAACCCTGTGAAAAAGCCTGCTGAAAGCTGATTGGCCAACGATGGCCTTTAGGTTGTCATCAGAAATCCGTTTACAGATTCATGCAGTGAGGCATGTCCTGTGGTCTGTCCTGTGCCACACCCCGGACTGGTCACATGCTCTCAGAATCATGCACTGCGCACCTTTATGTTTTTGTCTGAATCCATGTACTCAGCTGTTTGAGTAAACTAAGCTCCGCCCCGCTAGGATTGATTAGTGGGTAATCTTGCTTACGAATCTGAACATGTTTTAGTAATTGTTAAGGTTCAGACTCAAAAATCCTAGGGCCAGTTTGCAGAAGGCTTTGGATGCTATGCAGATTAGCTGAAAGTATTGCTCAAGATATGAGACAGAGCGTAACACGCAGCATAACAGCGCCACCTTTAGGCCTATCGGCTTCATCTCTCTTTACTGAGTAGTGGGAGGGAGAACTACCTACTGACCAAGTTTCACATCTGTATGACCCTCACATTGGTCTCCCAACTTGTTTTAGTGGAGAAAAGGAAGAGTAACACAAGAAAACAGGAATATTCTAAGCACAGTGTGCTTGGGACCCTACAAACTGTCCTAACAGTTAAAATAGGGTTAAAAGCACCTACAGTACTTTTTTAAAAATTTTTTATATGTTTTCTATTATGTACATCATAGAGTAATGCTCTTAAATTCCTATACAAATAAGTTGTCTAGCTTAGTGTTAGCGTTGTGTGTTAAAATAGCACCATGAGAAAACAACCTGTTGTTTATTTACAGTCTCCTGTAAGCCTAAAAAAGATGAAGGTGATTTTCTGAAAGTAATTATAACTGAGCAATAATGGCTTTACATACCTTTTTATCCTGAACCTCACCACAGCCTGCTACTGTACTAAATATCATGCTGAAGGTAGTGATGGCTCCAGCGCTGTGGCACTAGTTTGATGGTGTGTTCAGTACCGTATATGCGGTTAGAGACGGAGCCACAGAAAAGCAACATCCTGCAGTTGAAAACCCGAGTTCACATACAGTAGCATGATCACTAGTGACTGGTGGAATATACATCAGTGCCTAGAATGCCAAGTGTGTGTGTGTGTGTGTGTGTGTGTGTGTGTGTGTGTTCTCTATACACTGGGTATATACGTACAGATGACCTTGGAGGCATGCGAGGCAAGTCATTTACTCATGACCTTGAATCTGAACTCCGTCTTGACTGCCTTAAAGCATTATGGGTATCTGAGAGTGTCTTAGTGCTGCACATGTAAATGCATCCACTTTAATTTAAGCAAATCAACAAGCAAAAATCTGCATATGTTTCTCAGTACAGCTGAGGATTGTTCAGGTTTGCCTTCCCAAGTGTAAACACGCTGCTCTTTTGCTTTTAGTCTAAAAATGGAGCAATTGGCTCAACTATTTTCTGTAAACACTTTCTCAGAAATTAAAAACCATAAGTAATTTGTTGTTCTTTTGTCCTCTTGTCTCATAAGGGCAGCGATCCACCTACAGCCTTGTCGAATTCGCAATTCATGGACAGTTCTGGGTTTAACTGCACGCCCTGGTCTGGTGCGATAGACGGAATGAGGCTGTGTTTTTCTCATCTGCTGCGCTGTAGTTGTCACAGGTAAGGAGAGGACTTGAGTGTCACACTGTGTTCTGTCCTGTGTTATATTGTCAGACTGTGTCATTTTCTCAGGCTCTAATGAGATGACCGTGTAAACAGGGTTCGCATCCTGTATCCGGTTGTGCAGATGTAGTGCGGTCTCCGAGCGCTCGCTGCTTTAGCTGTTGTTGCTGACTTCTTCCGTCTCTGTTCTTGGATTCTGACTGACGCACCAGCATGCGGCTGTGGTAGTGGATCTGCTGCTGTGCTGCACACTTTGCTTGTATATTTCTGGAGTTCTCAGTCTTTCTCTGAAGACTTGGAAATATCTGCATATGTATTTTTAAACGCTCAGCAGTGCCATGCTGGAACACCGAGGCTTGGAGATTGTGGATGCTGTACGAGTTAATTTGTTTGAAGTGTCTGCTGCAGTAGCCGAGTGTCACAATGTCGTTGTCATCATTCCATGTGAGAAGTTTAGTTGCTGCTACCTGCCATGGTCTGCCAAGGATCCTGAGTGAAATCCGAGGTGCTTCGGTATTGAATGGACGGTGTTTTACACAGACAGAACGTTTCCCAGCAGTGCTCAATCTGTCTGCTCATCCCAGGCCAAAACATTACACTTCTGGCTCTTTGGATTTTTGCATGCCCATATGACCAGCACTTCCTCTCTCAGCGAAGGACGAATCATTAATTCCTCACCTTTAAAGATGACGCATTTTTTGATTTGATATAGTTTAGAGTTCTGCTATGCTTTGAGTACATTTTATTTGGCAAGAACAGAGCTTGCTTTTATCTGGGCAGCTTTTCATTGGAACCGTGCCTTTTATTGCCACAAAACCCACACGTTTTTGTATGTTCTCCCGTCGCCTTGGTTTCGCTAATGCCTAGGCGTTCTCTTGGCTTTGCTGAATCGCATTCTCTGCGCATTTGCATGCTTTGTGTCCTGCACAGCGGCTGTGTGCAGACTTTGATTGTGTGGGCTGGTTACACCGCTAGCAATAGTGTTTAGTTGAGCCTGAGCTAATTCATGTAATCAAGCGATGTCCACAGCTATTTCTAGCTTTAGCTCAAAGCCAACATTCAGGAGTTTCTCCGTCTCACAGATGTCGGCTAAAACCAACATTTGAGTTTATACCTCCCAGACAACTGCAGGTGCACGATCTGTTGAAAGACAAACATAAATATATGTGAAATCTGCAATTTTCTTCTTCAGAAATAAGTTAAATATATAAACTGTACAGTGGATATAAAAGGTCCACACACACCTGTTCAAACTGCATAGAGATGAATCTCGTCAGAGCTTTTTCCACCTTTAATGTGATGTAGCACCTAACAAAATTCACGATTAAAAAAAACAAATAAACACTTTAGGGGGAAAACGAAAAACTTGTGTGCACATCCCTTAACTATCGCTTGATTAAAGCCCCTGTTGCCTGCAGCACTCAGTGTTTTGGGTTGAGAGTCTACCAACTTAGCAGTCTCGATTTGGCCATTTTATTCCACTCTTCCTTGCAAAAATGCTCCAAATTTAGCAAATTGCGAGGGGATCTTCTTTCTTCTTGATCATTCCATGTTGATCTTCTTCTGAAGCCATTCCTTTATTGACTTTGGGTTGTTATTGTGCTGGAAGGTGAGATTTGTCTTCATCTTCAGCTGTCTAGCAGAGCCAGCAGGTTCTGGAGCTCTGCATGATTCCCTCTATCAGGATTAAATCTGAGCTTTGGATCAGGAATGTCCTGGTGCTTTCGGAATGTCTTCCTGTAAGTGGTGAGTTTGCCATGGTCTCATCTAGCTTCTGCATGAGTATCGACATACAGCACATACGTGTGCTGCAGCCATCAGTCAGCTCTTCTGAACTTAAAGTCATCCAAATACATTTGATAAAAATGACAACTCGAGCCTGCTGCCTAACCTCCGTGGATAAAACAAGAAGAATCTTAAATGTTAAATGTTACAACATAAAGTTATGTTCACACATCAAATTGTGAGATCTTATTTCATGACGGCGCTGAGCGCATCTGAGCACGCTGCTGCTTTGGCTGCTTAGTTTACTGTGAATGTTTCATGTTTATCTGCGTGCTGCTATTAAGAGTATTTAAGTTTTTAGTCCCTGATCCCGAGCGGTGCGTTTGACAGTCGTATTGATCCGAGTAGTCATTTTAAAATGCAGAACATTAGATGTTGAGACTAATGGAAAGTAAGATTAAAGAAATACTCCAGGTTTTTTTTTTTTTTTTTTTTTAAATCTAATCCCTATCGAGCACATCTGTATTCGACACATTTTCCTATCCTGAGAAAAGCAAAGGGAACGTGTTTATTTCAGACTTACGTGTAATGGAAGTGCACTCCAAATGTCGCTGTTGACAGAGAAGGAGCCAAGTGTTTACATGGATATTAAGTTTGACTGCAGAGCGATCAGAGAAGATCACACACAGAGCTTAGACAAATTATTTGAAGTAGAGTCTGAGGGCTGGTAAATTTAATACAATTTCAGAGAATGATGGCAATTTTGTAAAAATCACTGTGGTGGACTTCTCAAGTTTTGTTGTAAACAGTTTACAGTCTAGGACAGCAGTGTCCAGTCTTCCCCGGAAAGAGCCGGTTTTCATTCCCACCAAGCAGGAGCCACACCGAGTCTACTGAAAGTCAAGATCACCTGAGAAACAGGTGGAATCAGATGTGGATCCTGCTTGATTGGAATGAAAACCTGCGCACACACACACACACGCACGCGCACACACACACACACACACCAGCACTTGGAGTTTATATTTTATTACATATTAATCACTGTTATTGCCACAGAACAAGCAAAATGAGACAGAATGGCGATTAAATTTAAAAAACAAAACAAAACAAAACAAAAAAAATCTTATGGAACTTGTAACCTGGACATTCTCAGATCCTCATGTGTCTCTGAGTGTTTTATTAAAGGCAGTTGGAGGTAAAGCCGTTAATCCTGTAGATAAAACACTCCTAGACAATGCTGATATTGACTGTAAAACATAAATATGTCATATTCTTCTGTTTCTGTCAGAACGTACTGTATGAAGGAGACTTTAATTCAGATCATATAATACCTTTTAGCGCTCATCAAGCGTCCACCTCAACCTCGTGTCTGGTCTTCTCTCATCAACATCCGAATCATTTACCTGCTTCGGGTTTCTCTGTTTTGATGTAAACATATCTGGAACACATTTTTTTTAAAACTTGACTGAGTAAATAAAATAAAGAATGCTACGCACACAGACTGTAACGAGAGGGAGTCAGGAGAAGGTTTAGGCTCCATGTGCTGGAGGTTTAATAAATCAATAGCAACAAATCCAAAACGCTCTTGTGAACCAGGCAGGAAGTCGAAGCATATAGATTCCAGATACTTATAAAACAAAGGGTAAATCCAATAAAGATGTGATAAACAAAGGAAGAGTCTCTCTTTCTCTCTCTCTCTCACACACACACACACACACACACACACACACACACACACACACACTCTCAATACCAAACATGAAACAGCAGCTCAGAAAGTACACAGTAAATATATTAGTAAAACCTTGCTGAATCCCTTTATAGTCCATAAACAGGAAGTGACTGGGGAACAGGAAGTGTGTGTGTGTGTGTGTGTGTGTGTGTGTGTGTGTAGTAGAAGCCTTTGTGATGATGCTGTTTTACACAGACCTCCCCTATAAAAATCCATCCTCATTTCCTTCATTCTGTGCATGTCTGTCTAAAGCGAGTCTTTAAAATGAATGTTTCAGGAAAATGCCTGCAGGAGTTTGAAACACATCATCGTTTCTGTGAACCCACTTCAGATACCTGGTTTGAAATCATTAACTCAGAAGTTGAAGGATGTCTGAGGAGAGCACCTTTTTCTGATCATCTCCCCTACGAGGGCCGCCGCTCCAGACGTGTATTCTCGTCATCCTAATCTTGTGTAATCTTCATCCTCATCGATAAGAATCATGGGAATATTTTCATATTTCGTTTGTATTTCTCTGAGAAAAGGCCTAAATATAGCAAAGCCAACATTCGCATGTAGAATTAAACAGTTCTTTCTTCTTGCACGCAGTATTTAGCGGGACCCGCTATTACGCACGGGAGTTCTTCAGGGTGACATTAACAAATTCCTGTTAAACAATACCCAAGATTTATACTGTACATTCTGTTAAAAGCACATTCAATGCAGAAAGCGGCTGATTATCATAAAAACACACACTAAAAACTCAACACTAAAAAAAGTTTGCTGATGAAATGAAATCTGTAAAAGACCACAGAGAGGAAAAAAACCAACATAAAGGGAAATCCACCTCAAATCACCATATTTAAAAAAAAAAAAAAAAAAGCTTCCTGACTGATCATCTCAGACCTGTTTACTGCTTTCGTAATGTCACTCTCCCCAGTAAATAGTGTGCAGAACGTCAGGCTTGTATCTGCAGTAGTTTCTGAGGTAATAGAAGCTTTGTGCTACAGAAAACGTTACAAAATTCCTTAAGTCATTACTTTTAAACTGTTCACGCTTGAGGCAGGAAATTTTCAGAGATTGTTGTCTAAGATGTCTTTAACTTCTAAAATAGAAGGTTCATGATTGCATCTTTGCCAATTTACGGCCTGCTGAAAATTGCAAAAAAACCAATAATTGGGCTTGAGAGCAGCTTTGGCCTTCTGTATCTCCACACTGAAGCTCAGTTCTTTTTTAACGAGGTGAATGTCTGAATAAAAATGAAAAAAAAAATAAATACAAATATAATAACCACAAAAATCTGTACCACTTGAAAGAGAATGTTTTAATTAGCAAATGCACAAAATGTGACGTTGGTATCTTGAGCCAAACAATATGTATTAAGTTATAAAAAACCGAAAAGGTCGTGTTTTACTACAAACTGAATTTATTTATTTTGTCTTTATCACTGCAGCATTCACCTGATTTACGTGCAACACGGCTACATCTCTGGCCATGCTCCAGTGGAGAAACGCTCAAGTGTACTGAAGACTCACAAATTGGATTATGTGTAAAAAAAAAATAAAAAAATAAAAATCTCAGAAGGAAAGCTTATTCATGGGACATGGAATGAATGTGTGTAAAGTATCGTTATATTGATTTTGTAGGACTTTTAGAACTGTAAATTTGAAATTTAAGCTGACTTGAGTTTACGTTCAGTACATGTTCAGCAGATTATGAAAGAACCTTTTGAGATTTTTTTCCATAATCCAGTCTGAGTTTAAATTCTGCGCACTATTGACTGCGAATAGTGACATTATTGTCTGGAAATATGAAACAAATCTGAGATCCAGTCAGGAGGCCTCCAGTGATTTCACATGAATTGACCTCTAAAGTGACTTACTGAGTTGTTGGGCCATTAGGAGCTTCCAGACGAGCTTCCAGACGAGCTTCCAGACGAAGTCTCTGGAACGGTACTGGTGGAATCAGCACCACTCTTCCAAAAGATGTTCGCTCAGTTGGTGTTGTGCTGATCGCGATGGAGAGCACTGTATTACACGTCTCTCCAGCGTCTCCCACAGGTGTTCATGTGAGATGTTGAGATCTGGTGACTGCGAAAGCCACAGCATACGGTGCGTGTAATTTTCATACTCATCAAACACTGTGCTCTTCTGTGCCCTGTGGATGGGGGTGTTTTCTTTCCTGATGGGAGCAGTCCTTTCCAGAATGACATGTTTTCATAATAGAATAAGTGTGATCAGTCAGAAGAACTTTGGATTGATTTGCAGTCATCCTTCCTCCTAAGGAGACAAGTGGAGCCACATCATGGCAGCAAAATGCCTCCCATAGCACAATAGTGCCACCGATTTCCCTTCAGTTTGTCACCAGTCTGGAGCTGCTTGTTACATAAGAGTATCATGTTTCTGCAGCATGCATTTCAGATTTATCTTACATAACTGGACAAGAATAGCCTGCTTTTTCAACAATCAAATTATTTACAAACAAATAAATGTCGCGGTCGTCTTTTCAGGCCTGTTTTTACTGTTACTAGTCACTTTGAAATGTCTTTGGTGAATCTGTCTGATTCAGAGGAGCACTTATTTCTGTCCTGTCTGAGTCATAGTCCTTTCATTCCGGAGCCTAGGAAGGAAATATAATAAATAAACAAATAAATACCAAACAACCTGCAGTCTTTGTTAAATAAAATTGATCACCGTCATTGTGACTACTTTGGCGTGCGGTTCTGTTAGGTGCCTCGCTGGGTTTGAGTTTTGTAGTGCGTAAATATACTCATTTCTAACATCGAAAGACTTGTAATTGAATTAAAAACACGAGTCTCAAATATCTCCAAATTACAGTAATTATATCATTATAGTGCACTGTATCAGAATTAAACAATTATGTCATTATAATGCATTAATCAGCCGTCAGGCTCTGCGTAGAAGGTTTGACTTTATTTACAGAAATATAATCACTGTATTTAATAATTTACACCATAATTTAATAAGTAAATTAAATCCAGTGAAGTATCAACATCCAGTGTCAGCATCTTCAAGCTGTGAAATAACTCACCACTTTAGAATAGGGCTGCACGGGATTGAAGAAAAATGCGATATGATAACTTGCTAAATAATGCGATATGCGATGTGGTAATGCTACAAGTGTGTAAAATCAATTTCAAATACATATATATACACATTTATATATTTAAAAACTGAAAATGACATAACCACCATGCATGTTTCATGTCGTTTTGAGGAAAAGAAAGCATATCTGCCATCTGCGTCGCCCTAAAACTTTGAATTTTGTAACTTTTTGAAGTATTAACATTATTATCAAATTTATACAAGCTATTGCGATATGCATATCACGATTGTCATCACACAAAATCTGGCTGTATCTTACTTTATCAAAATACATTTTTACACAGACATTATCCTGAACTTTTTTAGATATAATCAGTAATAGTGTCTAATCAGAAGTGACTGAGTAAATCTAATGGGCTCTCATGCTGTTTGCAGTGTAGAACATGAAAATGTGTACATTTTAATAAACCCTAGTAATTTGTGCAACTTTGTGCAAGCACAGTCTCTGCAGTCCACTGAGCAGATATATGCGAGGTCTCCTGATCTTTATATACGTACCATAGCATATGTAAACTTCTGAGTGGAGTGAGATGTGTTCTTGGTGAATTGGCCCTGGGAATGAACAATATGAGCTTCTACACCAGAAAGTATTTTTTTTTAGGAACCTAGGAACTTAAGAATCAAGTCCAATTTTAGTTCTTGGACCGTAGTTCCAGGACTCATTTCACTTCCTGCTCTCGGATCTTTTGGGATGGAGCTGTGTGTAGTAAACCGCACTGAGCAAACAAAAGCCTCCCTGAATGACGAACTCTCTTGCCTGCCGTTTTGACTGATGACGTGTAACTTTTACGCCACACTTTTGTCTTTATATAAGCTGCGAATCTAAAAGGTCACAGGAGTGTGTTTTATACACATCCAGTCATCCACTGCTCACAGCCAGGCAAAATAAAGGCCTGGAACATGTGCTTTGTGCACACATCTGTCTAAAAAGACAAGAAATGAATGAATATTCATGCGATAACTTGAATCTAACCTTCTGTTCCCTCTGCTACTGTATACCACAAGTGAGGAACTTGTGCTGGAGCTGTGTAGCTTGTGTTCAGGATAATCCCATATTCCTATGTGTGTGTTGTATAATATATAATCTGCTGCGAAAGAAAGTGAGTCCAGTGTCACGACTACGGCTGCAGTATTTAAGCCATGCGATATACCTTTGTTATAGAGATGCAATGTCACAAACATTATTACAGATAATGAAATTAGTGCTTATAATGAAGTACGTCACCCCTGGAGATGCAGACCTCCTAACCTTCATGTGTTTTGAGTAGAAGCTTGTGTAGGAGCTCCACCCACGGCTCTCAAACCCCAGCACCCCCACCCCAGTCTCTCTCTCTCTCTCTCTCACACTCTCTCTCTCTCTCACACACACACACACACACACACACACACACACACACACACACACACACACACACTCAATTAAAAATCAGAAAATACTGATGAGCCAGTTTGCCCAAGTGTTTTGAACTCTCCAATATTAACTGCTGATCCCAAAAGAGTTTGACTTGAGTGCTTTAATTTTTTTTCAACAAGCAGACATTAGCCGGCGCGAATGACAAGGCAAAGAAAAAGCACACAGAAGAAAAAACAACAGAAATGACAAAGCCAGAGACGGTTTCCACATTCCCAAGTGATCCTCACTCATACGCCTTTCTCAAGCAGGCAGTTCCCTTGTTCGAAAGTGCAAATACGTGCCGTTAGACAGTGGAGCCTTGTATTCAAACCTGACTTGTTACTTTAGCTTCAGAAAAATTTTTGCTGGCATTCTGCAAACCTGAGCATGTGATGAGAATGATGGATGAAAGTAGGAGTGGAAGCAAGCCCACGCTTTACACGAGCAGGGAATGTCATCTGGCTGATGAAGAGCTGTCCATTGGGCATAAAACACATGTATTTATAGAGAGCCGGAGAAAACTACAGCTGGCTGGATTCTTCTACGAGGAGCTCCTTCATCACAGCAGAGGATTATATGGTGTCAGTTATCCTATAGTTATGATGTAATGATGTACACCTGCTTCAGCACACGTGTGGCAGATATACAGAAATGCCAGAGTGCCACATTCTCCTGTCTAAAGTGCTTAATTAGCAGGTTTCCTTGCCTTCTGCTCAAAGATGAGTGTGTAGATGCTGGACCAGCTGTTTCAGGTCACAAGCCTGGATCCTGTTTTCCTTCCCATGAGGGCTGATGAGACATGGACAGAGCTGGGTCTGATGACCTCACTGGGAAAGCAGCTTTATTCTGGCTGCTGTTTTGATGGGGATTGTGGTTATTTTTCCCCATGTGGACTGTGCAGGTCTTAAGTTTAGTTTCTAAAACAAAACACATTATCATACCAGCCTCCGCACAGACTGCCAAAGACAAAGGAGCCTCGTTTCTGCTACCTGTACTCATTAGCGTATTCTTTTGGTCACTACTCACAGCGGATAGGGATGTAGACTGATAGGGAAACTGAGAACTTTGTCTGCAAACCGAACTCCTGCTTCAACACCACATACTGGTATAGACTGCTGTTGCTGTCTGTCAATCTTGCACACTTGAGTTTAAGATCGCAAACTAATTAAACACCTCTGCCGGTGGACAAGGTCACTCCCATCACCTGAAGGGAGCATCCCAGCCATGGCTTTGGACTTTTCATCCCAGCCACTTTACACTCAGCAGCATAACATTCAAATGCGTGTCGGAGGTCCATTTGGGATGATAGCAAAAGAACATCATTTGCAAATAACGGATGTTACTTCTAGCCCTGCACTCATACAGAGAGCAGATCGCATGACGTAGCAGCACCTTAGATCTCCCACAAATAAGGTCGTGGCAAATGGTCCTAGGCTTTCTCCAAATCCACAGCATACCAGTGCTGCTCCACCGTTCAGCTGCCGGGGTGGAACCTGCATTATTCCTCCTGAGTCATTGGTTCAGCTGTTGGATGGAATCTCCTCTTTAGAATCCTGGCACAGACTTTTTCAGGCACAGACAGTCTTCTGGCCACAGGCTCTTCCAGCTGCCTCTGTGAATAAGAACTTGAACATGGTCCATTCTGACTATGTCCCCAACCTCACTGGGTACAGGTAAAAGGACGGAGGCGTGAGTTCTCTCACTGAAGCTTCTGCCAGACCCTCCTAAGCAACCCAGAAGGCTCTCCTGGCCGCCAAGTGGTGATTAGTTCATAGCTCTCCCTCTTTCTTTACCAAAGTGTCCAAAGACTTTGGCGCAAGGTGCAGACATATGAACTATTATCCTGCTGTGTTTGCTTGTCAGAGATTAAATTTAAACTAATTACAGGCCTATAAATATTCATCTTCAGTAACCACTTTATACTGATCAGGGTCGCGGTGGATCTGGCGCCCATCCTAGCAACACGGGGAGCAAGGCAGGAGAATTGACCCCAGATGAGACACTCCTTCACATCTAGGGGCAATTTAGCGTAGCCAATCTGCCTACCTGCTTGTGTGAAGACACTGGAGAGCCTGGAGGAAAGCCACACGAACACACGGAGAACATGCCAAGCGCTGCGCATAGTTACCCACGCTAGGATCGAGCCCAGGACATCGGAGCTGTGAAATGGCAATGCCACACATTTTGCCACTGTGCTGCCCAGTTAGAAATATACAAAATGCAAATTCTACAACTGTATAATAATGAAATAATTATGTTTACCATTATTTTTGAATCCAGAAACCGACAATTCAAGAGGAATTGGTGTAGTGATGTAGTGGTCACGTGATCATGCTTAGTGTTCTCCTTTCATTACCCCATTTACTCACTGTCAGTTCCAACCCACTTACGACAGCTACCAGCTGCGAGGCCGCATGTTTTTTGAACTGTCATGCATACAGTGTCGCAGGGTAGCTGAACTCGTTTGGAGGAGGCACTGACGGCTTTCTTCCATATACATGAGCTCATGACACCTGCAATTAGCTAGTGTCACTCGATAGGAAAGATGCCATCCTTACCAGCCGGAGAGCTGGGCCACAATCCAAGCATCTCTCAGATTTGGAAGGTAATAATAAGTGCAGTTTCATAACAGAGGTTTGGGTATGAAGTGATGTAATATTCACTGCTCAATCCTTTTCTCTTAGTTATATGAAGAAGTTTGGGAAGAGAATAGAAATTTGTATTTGATAGACTTATTGATAGCAGAATGATTCCTTTCAGTTACTGGAGTCTTTTCTCTGTGTACTCGCCGCTGCTGCTTCTGTGGATGACCGCAAGCCAGTCAGCCTGCAGTGTCTGCCATCACTCTGCATTTGCAAACCCTTTGTGAACCCTTTGGATTTACCTGGATTTTATAAAATGTGCTCTGACCTTTATTCACGGCCTAGCAACAAATTGAATTTCTGAGAAAAAGACTCGGATGATGATGTCGCCATGGGAACCTTGACGCGACCTGGGGGAGGGGAACCCGAGTCAAAATCCACCGTTCCTAAAACTACAACTGATAGCATGTGTGATATTTTCAAGCCTTTAAGACATTTGTAAGCAGTAAAGGGATTTCTAAAGACTGATTATGCTCATCACCACCATCATGAATGTTGAAGGTTAATTTGTTGATTATAAGAACAGTTTAACACCTTGATTTTGAATGAAACACCAAACGTATATAAAGACACATATTTCAGGGGTAATTGAGATCAAAGTAATTTTTGTTTATATATAACTGGTGATTGGGTCATAAGGGTGAAATGTGGTTTAGGTGTGTGCTAACTTCATGCAAGCTTGAACATGTATTTAAACCCCTGGATAACCTCTTAAATTATTAATGAAACCTGATGTAACTAATGAGTTGATTACCATGTCATGGTCTCCGTTTCATAGGTGCTGCTTGATTGGTCTGGAACTGGTGTGTCTTTTGAAGGACACTTATCGTTTCTCTTGGAGCCTGTTTGATCTCCGTAGCTTGGTCATGCAAGTGTAATGTTATATAGACCAACGGAATTGCAAACTACCAGTTAATAACGTGTAAATATTGATCCTTTACAGTAACCGTGTTGAGATCCATTATAATTAATAGGTATGGGATCATAAAATTATTCACTGAAATATTAAAGCTATTTACAGAAAAACAAATGTGTGCTCGGTGCACGCTGACCTACTGAAATTCAGAATGTACTTTCTGACTCATTTTATATCTGTAATGAACGTATATATTTAGTTAACCGCTAGGAGATGATAAATAATGCTTCATTAATGTGGTATAATCAAGAAATATTAAGTGCACGTCAGAAGCTTTAATATCCGCTGTTTCAGTCTGCAGGCCAGACGTACCTGAGTTGTGTCCAGTGTAGTTTAATTATGTTAATGGACTGGTACTGAACGTGGTTGGAAATGGATTGTCTCTCTTTTGTAAAAGTATTAGCTCTTTTCCAGCGTCATATCCGACCCGCTGTTCCCGTCCGCGTGACAGTAAAAACCGCCTGCTTCCAAGACTTTATATTTAAAGTCTAATCGAATAATGACTCATTATTTATTTGAATACTGGTTGCTTAAATGGTTATGGTATCATATTAGTGAGTTAAATGGTTAACTAGTTGTTTGAATACCTGTTCACACCTCTGCTCGAAATACCAACCCAGACTCGTAGAAAAATAAATCCACATAAAATTTATTTGGATATCCATGTTCTGTCGCATTGTTCAGGCACACGGTGCAGCTTTTAGTATATTAAACTTTCACCTGACTGCTCTGTGGTCATGTTCTGGGTAAGCTTCAGCATGACATGATTCACTAAAAGACCTATGGAATGCCATTTGAAGCCAATGTTAAACACACAAAAATGACATTCTAGGACTGCAGAAATGAATATTTTATAGTAATCTATTCATATGAATACATTGAGAAATAACCGATTAATCAGATAGTAAATAATAAAGAAAATAAATAATTTGTTTTATTTGAGAAACACAAGAAACCCGAAATTTACGGTTTTAATTGGATCTTTTTCTTTAACTCTTTATCTGCATCGCACTGTCCGTTACACCCAGATGAGGATGAGTTCCCTTTTGAGTCTGGTTCCTCTCGAGGTTCCTTCCTCGTGTCGTCTCAGGGAGTTTTTCCTCACCATCGTCACCTCTGACTCACTCATTAGGGATAAATTTATACATTTAAAATGTATATCTGGAATTTATATATTTCTGTAAAGCGGTGTTGTGACAATGTCCGCTGTTAAACTCGCTATACAAATAAAATTGAATTGAACTGAATTGAATATGATGCTGTAGCATCAACAGTTCAGCTGATTACACTTATTCCCAAGCAGAAGTTTCTGAGTGCTTTTGTTTTGAATGTTTGTGCACGATCGTTCTGCTGCTTTTTGTGCATGTTGCCTTGTGCCATGCTTTTACTGTTTTTGAGTGTTTGTTATTGCTCTTTTGACTCCCCTCTCATTGCCGCCATCATTCAGCGTTCTGTCTGCGATATGTCATTTCTTTTGTTGTGTTGCAGGTGTGCTTGTTAAGAAGAGAGCACGGCTCACCCTCGTGTTTCTATCAGTCACACTTGTACACAGCTGCTCGAGCCCTGCAAGGCTTCGTGCATGTCACATTATAATACATTTGTGTTGTTGGTTATGTAAATGACACGTCAAATCCACATCGATAATTTTTCATATAATGATATAATGAGCCATTGGTCAACTTACCCGTTAAAGTTTGTGCATGTTTTCTTTCCAGGAGAGCACACTAAATTAACAAAAGATAGTTGTGTTATTTTATTAATTCAAAATGTCAAAACAAGCGAATCAGAGAGATAGTGAAAACATTAGGAGTGGCGAAATCAATAATTTGGTACAGTGGTGAGCTCAGGAACACTAAGAGGCCTAGAAGACTACGGAAAACAAATGTGGTGGATGACAGAAGAGTTCTATCCCTGGTGAAGAAAAGCCAGATGAAGAACACCCTCTCAGAGGTAGATGTATCTGTGTCAAAGTCAACAACCAAAGGAAGCCTTCACCAGAGTAAATACAGAGGCTTTACCACAAGATGAAAACCACTGGTAAGCCTCAAAAACAGAAAGAACAGATTTTAGAGTTTGCCAAAAATATCTGAAAAAAAAGGCCATACAGTTCTGGAACAACATCCTACGGACAGATGAGACAGATCAACTTCATGGGAAGAGACGAGTGAGGAAAAGGGCAGAACTGCTCTTGATCTGAAGTGTACCACCTCATCATATGGAGTGGGCGAGTACGCCTGCCAGTGGACCAGATTCCCTTGTGTTAATGAATTGTAGTGTGTGAAGTGTATAGAGCGGAATTATCTGCTCACATTCAAGCAAATGCTTCAAAACTCATTGGACAGAACCTCACAGTGCAGATGGACAGTGAGCCAAAGCATACTTCAAAACACGCTTTGGGACTTTTTTTAAGGCAAAGAAGTGTAATGTTCTGCACTGGCCAAGTCAGTCTCCTGACCTGAATCAAACCGAACATGGATTTCACTTGTCTTCTGATTTGCCTTCAGCAAAATCCCCCGAGAACAAGCAGGAACTGAAGACAGCATTCCTTTGCATGTGCCTAAGACTTCTGCACTGTGCTGTACATCCAAGTCGGGTGAACGGTGTAGTCATTACAGCACTTTATATATGTGTCCAAGTCAAAGACATGGCAGAGCTTCACCAGGGAAGAAACCCAGCATCTGTTGATGTCTTTGGGCTCCAGACTTCAGGCAGTCATTTACTGTGAAGTATTAAAAATGGCAGTTTAATGGCAGTTTCATTTATGATTGTTAAATTGTCCAATTTCTTTTAGTCCCTTAAAAAGGGGGCAGCCACATATATAAAGTGCTGTAATGACTACACCGTTCACCTGACTTGGATGTACAGCACAGTGCAGAAGTCTTAGGCACATGCAAAGAAATGCTGTAGAGCAAAGATGCCTTCAAAAATAATGAAATGTTTCTACATTAAAAAACCCACTTTGGCACTATGGCAATATACTGCACTACTGTTTTATGTTTATTTGAATGCTTGCCATCTTGTTCATATAGTATTATATTATTCTTTTTTTTTTATTTTTCTTTTGTAACTTGTTGCTTGTTTTTATGCTGCATTCTATTAGATCGAAAAAAAATCTGATCTGCTTCTTCAGTCTGCATTTTCTATCTCCTTTTATTCTTCAGGCTCGAAGCCAAGCGTTTGTGTGTAACGGTGGTGTAGATGCTGTTGCAAAACCCCGTCTTGGACAGATCTATTCAAGAAAAATCTGGCAGCCTCAGAGGCAAGAATTACGTGAAGGTCATTTGCATATACTGAACAGGCCAAGTTAAGTATCTGTGTAATCCGACGCTGAAAACAAGCAGCTTAATCGGTGTAAATATTGGTGTAACATTTGAACTTAAGGCGCTGAATACGGCTGCGTGTGTCGCAGACGGTCAGTGCTGGTTTGCAGTTCAGATTCTGTCGCATGTCCTTCTTCAGAAACACAAAGCTGTTAGTGGTGTATATGGATGTGATTTCTGTGCCATACCCTTACAGTAGGCCAGAGCCAAATGAAAGAACAGAGGCATTTCCAAGTGATCAATCGCTGTGTACCAGATAATCAGCACAGCATTTTCCGTGGTGTTGCAGGACAGCTTGCAGAGCTATGGTTCGATTCCTGTAACTAAAATAGAACTTATTGATCAGCAGTTATTTGCAGTCTGATTCCCTGTGGAAGGAGCAAGAACACCTTGCACGGTGCAAGGACTAGAAAACCTCAGAATGGACAGCTTTTTTTTTTGTTTTTATTTCCAGGCACTGACTGGAATTCTTCCAAAAAGATTTTTTTGTTTGTGGGGTTTGTGTACTTCTGAACTAGAAGGTTAAATTACAGTGGATATAAAGTCTATAAAAGTCTATAAAAGTCTACACACCCCTGTAAAAATTCCAGGTTTTTGCGATGTAAAAAATTTAAGATAAATCATGTCATCTTTTTCCACCTTTAATGTGATGTAGCGACCAAGAAAATTCGAGATATTCGAGAAAAAACAAAATATAAGTTAAGGGGTGTGCACACTTATTTCCTTAAATACTTCTATTTGTTTTTTACTTGAATTTTTTGTTTGCTGTTTCACATTAAAGGTGGAAAACGATCCAACATGATTTATCTTGTTTTTTTTTTTGTTTGTTTTTTTTTTACATTAAAAAACCCTGCAATTTTAACAGGGGTAAGTAGACTTTTTATATCCTCTGTACCTGATGTGGATTAGCAGATGTAGCCTGACTGAAAGAAGTTACTGGCTTCTAGATTTTAGTGGATATGACATTTAATGATCGTTTTCTAAGCTACATGCCAGTAAGTGTAAGAAATTGAGGCATTCAGTGGCACCTTAAAACATTTTCATTTGAGTCTTTTACTGGAGCACTTCTCAACTTGTTTAATTAGAGCACTTACCACAGCACTCATTAAACACTTCTTACAGTGGAGAAGCTTGAGAGAGAGCCGGGAGAGAGATGCATGTAGAAACGCTAGTGAAAGTGCTCTGCAGTCATTTTCTGCAAAACAGCAGTGAATCAACAAAACGTCAGACAACCCAAAATTTGTCTTGTACAGACACAGACAGATCAAACAGTTACTTGGCATAAAGACAAATGCATGTCATTATTATAACCTCTTCATTGTCAATTCACTTATAAACTCATCAAAAGACGCAACTCTTTTGTGCAACTTGGAGATGGAATGCTTTGTGGACTCAGAAGTCTTGTTTCTGTAAAACCTGCTTGCCTTCATGGACAGGTCAGTTTCGCTTGTAAACGTCTGTGCTGTAGTTTAGGCCTTCTGGATTCTGGATTAAACTCGGCGAACAGATTTTTGTGTAGTAAATGAGGTATGTGTAATTAGTACATTGGCAAAACACACATTATTCCTTTTCCACATAACATAGAACATAATTAATGGCGCTGTAATAATCTGGAAATGTTTATGCAACCCATGTATGTTAAATAAAACGAAAATGAACTTCTGAGGAAAAAGTATGAAAACGAAGTTTAAACTTTTCCCCGTTACTTCAGAGTGTGCGGCTCCCGCGATCACCAGCCCATGACCTCATCACATGACCTCCAATCAAGCTCCATGCTCTCAGAACGCTGTTTACTCACCTGCTTGCTATCACACGACTCCGTTTAAATAACTCGGACTGAGACACGTACGTACTTTGCTCCTGTGTCTGTGACGATTCCAAGCCTTTGTTATTTGCCAGAATTTGATGGGAAGCTCGTGGATGATTTTTCTATGTTTTTCTAATCGTAAACACTTTGTTAGCTTAGCTAGATACTGTAGCTAACTGGATAGTAACCAAACTTTCTGGATATCTAGAAGTCTGTCAGCTGTTCGATAGTAGAATGGTTTACTGCCTCTGAGGCAGTCAGTTCCGCGCTGCCTCTGCCACAGAGCTGATTTCTAAACTTTATTGATTGGTGATTTTGTAAATTTTTTCCAATCACCAAGTATACACTTTATTTAGTATGCATACATTTTAGAGCAGTAGTTTAGGCACAGTCATTAAGAGCTGTTTCTTTTCTGAAAAAAAAAAGGTTGCAAAAGGAACTGTAATCCAATTAGCAGAGTGGCTGAAGGACAAGTGCACAATCCTCAGCAGTCACCATCATGCCCAGTGCTGTAAAAGGCAGCACTTTTATTTAATTAGCCAGGAACTGGTGGCATTAATATGACAGTTAAATGCGAGGAAAAATTCTGAAAAACTGTTTGAGGTAGTGTAAACAATCTCTCTCAGCCTTTATTTTTTCTCTCACATTGTTTTTTTCCTTGACATTTTTAAATCGCTTAATAAAATGTAGTTTTGCACACACGTTTTATGGATTTCTTTTGAATTGATGGGCAATTTGCAACAGACGTGCAGAATATTGTGTGTTCAGATGGAAAAATGTCTGCAGGCACAAATATAGTGTCATAAATTCTCTTGACAAGCAAGCGTGTTTTGCGTGCTGTGGCGTAACCACAGAACTACATGCTTAAATACATTAAAGTGAAAACCGTGTATGATATTTCATCCGAAGGAACGTTTCCGTGCTATTGCATGACAGCTTAATGCATTTGAATGTGTTAGTTTGAGACCTGAAGCCTGCTGAGGCGATACATGTACCCTGTCCATATTACATCTATTTAAACCATATTAATCTTATTTTATCCACGTTACATTGCCTCCAAGGAAATTTCCACATCGATTATAAAATACTACTGATGACCTGTGAGCGATTTTCTACACTGCACACTACCTGAGCGAACTTTTGGTCTATTATGATCTGCTCAAAAGGTGCAGGTTCTTGATCAGTATCTGGAATACTTAAGCCTACATCAGCAGGCAGAGCTTTCTTCTGAAAAGCTTCTCAGCTATGGAACAGCTTTCCTGTTAATGTTCAGGACTCAGACACAATCTGTCTTTAAGTCTGTGTTGAAAACCTATTTGTTTAGTCAGGCATTTTCTAAAAATATTTTTTTTTTCTAGGTAAAGGTGCAGATCTGGGCCAAGTCTTAGAAGTCTGCTTAAGACAAAATCTTAGTTTAAAGCTGGGAGTGAAAAAGAAAGTGCTGTAAAAATTTCTCTAAGCAACTAGAATCGAGTAGGAACTAATCCTGGGAGTAAATCTTAAACGTGAATTAGTTGCCAAACAGTCAGTAACCCATACTTTATTTCTGTAGCGCAGTAGAAGTCTGCACTAAGTTTCAAGGTTCAAGTGGGTTTTTATTGCCATTCCTCTATATAACTGGTATACACTGGAACAAAATGTCATTTCTCCAGGACCCAACACGTGACAATACAGTACACAAGACTACATTAAGGGCAAATACACAACAGGGTGAGATGAGCGCAAGACAATAAATACACAGAGCAGTGAACAGTACTGTGCACGTTGTACCGGACAACAGAACCGTGTTTTGCGGGAAAGCTATTGCAGCAATAGTCTGTATACTATTGTGTAGTGTAGCAGCAAAGAGTGTCTAATGCATCACTGTAAAGTGCAGGTGTGCAGCGGTAAAGAGTCATACGGGGTCAGGTGTTTGATTAGCGCAGGTGAGCTTTGGGACGCAGCAGGGTGTTGAGTAATCTGACTGCCTCAGGGGAGACACTGTTGCGGAGTCTGCTGGTGGTGGATCGGATGCTCCTGTACCTTCTGCCACCCTAGATGGCAGGAGAAGAGTCCATGAGAGGGGTGAGAGGTGTTATCTGCAATACTGGTGGCTTTGTGGATGCAGAGGTTATTGTACGAGGCGTTGATGGTGCTTTGAGAGACCCCAATAATATTTATAGCTGTCCTCAAAATTATCTGTAGGGTTTTGTTGTCAGATCCTCTGCAGTTCCTTTACCACACAGCGAGACAGCTGGTCAGGACGCTCTCTATCGTCCCTCTGTAGAAGGTGGTGAGGATGGGACAGGGGGGGTTTGGATCTCTTCAGCCTCTGTAGGAAGTGGAGTCTCTCCTGTTCTTTCTTGACTAGGCAGGTGGAGTTGAGAGTCCAGGAGAGGACCTCCGTCATGTGCACACTCAGAA
This sequence comes from Pangasius djambal, assembly GCA_022985145.1. Classification (NCBI taxonomy): domain Eukaryota; kingdom Metazoa; phylum Chordata; class Actinopteri; order Siluriformes; family Pangasiidae; genus Pangasius; species Pangasius djambal. The sequence continues at coordinate 330,698 of CM040988.1, read as the reverse complement.
ACTTTTGACTCTGTCCACAGTCGTTCTGTTGATGTGCAGTGGTGAGTGGTCTACTCGGGTCCTCCTGAAGTCAACAATCATCTTTTTGGTCACATCAACATTGAGAGAGAGATTGTTGTCTCTGCACCATTCTGCGAGCTGCTCCACCTCCTCTCTGTGCGCTGACTCATCATTGTTGCTGAGGCCCACGACTGTAGCGTCATCAGCAAACCTGATGATGTGATTAGAACTGAACTTTGCAGCACAGTCATGAGTCAGCAGTGTGAACAGCAGTGGCCTGAGCACACAGCCCTGGGGAGCGCCGGTGTTCAGTGTGGTGGTGCTGGAGGTGGAGGTGGAGTGGACGCACTGGGGTCTCCCGGGCCTAAAGTCCAGGATCCAGTTGCAGAGTGAGGTGGTCAAACTCAAATAGGCTATACACAAAGCACAGTCGTACTATTCACTTCTCTTATTTATGAAAGAATAATAATAATAATAATAATAATAATAATAATAATAATAATAATAAATATAGCAACAAACAGCAGTCCATCCAGTCCAAGCACTCTTCACAAATCGCATAGAGCTACAGCGCTCAATTCTGAACAAGTGAAATGTCTGTTGAGAGCTGATGATGGTCATGGTTTTAGGTGATCATCTCATCAGAAGTTTACCTGCAGATTAGTGCACAGATACCAAATTCCAGCTCAGTCAGACTTATGGCCCCTTCGTGTGACCACCCCTACGTTTGCCAACTTCAGTATCGGAGTCCTCAGAATCGTGTCCTGAACATGCTTTTCAGGTTTTGTGCGACGCCATGCAGCTGAGTTACAGGTGTTTGTGTAAATTAATCTCTGCACTGCTAGGATTGCTTGTCATGTGGCATGAAGTTCTGAGTCTAGAGAATATTTTGACACCAATTTTGTGAAGATCCACTAAAAATACTAGGACTAGTTCACAGTTGGAGTGGAATGGGGCTAAATGATTCAAAGCACCACTTTATGGCTTAAGCCATAGGGAACTAAAGAAGAATTTTTTACTGTAGTCTTTATTTTACAAGACACATGCTTTTTTTTTAATTATTTCAAAACCATGAAATGCACCACCTTCGAGCTCATCTCTTTTCCTCGAGTTGCAGTGACCTACTGACCAAGTTTTGTGTCTGTATGACCTGTGGTTTGGTCTGCGTTAGTTTTGTGTCTGTATGACCTGTGGTTTGGTCTGCGTTAGTTTTGTGTCCGTATGACCTGTGGTTTGGTCTGCGTTAGTTTTGTGTCTGTATGACCTGTGGTTTGGTCTGCGTTAGTTTTGTGTCTGTATGACCTGTGGTTTGGTCTGCGTTAGTTTTGTGTCTGTATGACCTGTGGTTTGGTCTGCGTTATTTATTTTGGGGGAGTTTTAGTTTGTTGGTTTTCATGGTATGCTTTCTTTACAGTGTTTTTCTCTGACTGTTTGACTTCTGTATCTGTGATATACTGTTTGTGTTTATCTCTGACTCTATTGACTATTCTGGTTCTCTAATTGGATTTTTTCCTGAATACACATCTTGCAGTTGTGTCCCCTTGATGCCACTTGATTGTGATTGTGACAGTGAGGCACAAACAACAAATTAAAATCCTCCACCAGAGAGCTGGCAGAAATGAAATGAAAACGCACATCATCATAAACAGTATAGAGGGCATTGTTAAGGCTGATATGTCGACTGGCTTTACTTTAATAAAAAGACTATAAACAGAATCTACTTTGTACAGAAATGTGCAATTAAACTGTGTCCTACCTGCTATACTGCTCCAAGGAACACAGATAGCGCCAATTTATACCTGCATTTGCGAGACGGACAAAATCATGTGCAGAACTGCCCACTGCAGGGGTCGCGAGTGGAGCGACAGAAAAGCGTTCACTCTTTCATCGGGAGCTCATGGCGAAGCCACAGCCATCCATGGCTGGGAGTCCAAGAGAGCAAAATTGGGTTCTCTCCTAGGGATGGCATACTTTCTCTTCCCTGTCAATCACAGCGACACGAGTCAACTGTAGGCGTCTATGAGCTCATGTATGCAGAACTTCACTTCACGCCCACACGCCCAGAGGAGCACTGGCTGGTTATGGGATTTAGCAGGTCACCAAATTGGGGAGGAAAAAAAAAATCTAAACTGAATATGTAAAGGTGCAATGATACACAAAATTTAAATCCTATACAATGCAATATGGTCATGTCTCGATACAATACATTTTCGATACAGCAGAAAATAAGCATTGCCTGAATATTTGCCTCAGGTTCCCTTTTTCAGCTGATTGAATAATTGAAACCTAAAGACAGTGTTGCTGTGATCCATTCAGATTCATAGCAGCATTATAACAGAACTAAGGCTGTGCATTAGTGCACTGTGTTAGCCATATGTTTGTGATATTAGCGGTTGTATGTTGTGTGGATTCGGCACACTGTAATGTTTCGGTCTAGCACTCACAATCTACTTCCTGTGATCACTTACATTAGAGCAGTTGCATTAAACTGTGATGACTTACATTAGAGAAGGTAAACAGTCATTTTCTCACCAGCCTCTCTTTTGTCTTCCTTCTTGAAGTTAATAAGGAAAAAAACAGCTTGTCTTGTTACCAAGAAACCTGGAAAGTTGTCTGTCCTGAAGACTTCCCCAAGGCAGAAAACATACTGACTGTTACAGAGCACTGACACTGGAGACTCCTTCTTTAAATGTTAAATAAAAGTCTCCTGACAGAAAACATTACCATATCATATCTCCAGATACGACCCTGTGAATGAATTGTTACTATAGAAACGGTAACGCATTAGAACGAGCGCAAGAATATAAAGCTGTGAGATGAATTACGGCACTATTGTCAGAGCTTCTGTTACAGAAAATTAATCAATGCCTTCTGACCAAGATTCAAGAACTCACCAGCACTGTGGTAAATATATACCATATACAATGACAAAATATAAGTGTATAAATTATATATGAATCTGTAAAGTGTTAAGTACCTGTAGAATATGTATCATGTTCATGGATTGATTTCAGCATAAGGGGCTTTGGCTGCTTTGATTCAAACAGCGTTTTGTGCAGTAGGAAGGCATTCACTATGGAAATGCTGGGGGGAAACATTGGGCTTATGTTCTCACTGTAGTAGCCTTTCCAAGCATCTGGCAGCGCCACTCTTCCCATGTGTTTGTTGTAATCCAGAACAGCTGCTGGAATGGAAATGTCCTTCCTACTCCAGCCACCCTGGTTGCTCATTACCCTGCCTGAGACAGTGAAATCTCTGCTCTCTTTGGGAGGTCATTAACAGTTGTTTTTGAAAAGCCGCTTTTGTTTGGTCTGATGGTGCCACAGGCTCCAATTTGTAGTTGGCTCAATTCTTTGAACAGAAATGGACTGGTTTGAAAATTCTCCACATTTACGCCTAATTGGTAACCAGTTCCAAGCAGAGGGACATCCAACAGGCTCATTACCTCTCTGTACAGTTAGCCCTTTTTCCTCGGTAGACAAAAGAAATCTGAGTTTAACCAGAGATTTAGTCAGCCAAGACAAGCAGTTTATATCACCATTTTGGAGATATCGGTTTCATTAGGGGTGTAACGACACACTTTGGTCATGATTCAATACATTTCTTTACATTTCATTGCTTCACAATTTGAGTCACGATTCGATTCTCAGAATATTTTGACTAAAATCTGAATGAAGAAAAATTATGACTGAAAAGAGTCCTTATTCCTCTGAATCATAAACAGTGCATTTTTGTCTGCACTTTTGACCCCAGGAAAATGATTGATTGAAACATATTGAGCTCCGTTGCAGCATCTGAGGTGTCATTTTAACCAGAATTGGAGCTCCAAAGTCGGCTAAAATGCCCGAATTCTGCAGCTTCTTTCTTGGGCACTGTAGATTGCAGAGGCACAGGGCTGGTGTCAGTTCTTGTAACTGTTATAACCGTATAACGTATAATGTGTGCTCTCTATATATTGTAACTCTGTGGGTTAGACAGATTGGGATCTCTGGTCTTCAAACCCTTTGAAGAGAGAGTCCTAATGATCAGTTCATATTTTCCTCAGGTTTTCCTTGTCTTCAACAGGGCCATGTAGGTGAAGGGACCATGACATGGTCAGGGATCAGTTTTTGCCTGTGAACCTGGAAAAGAAAAGTCAAAGCCGAGCTTTTGCTCCAGTGATCAGACAGATCTTTGCCCTCGACCAAGCCCATGTAAATGACTGATGCAATGTAGCCACAAAGTTTGTAGCCAGTGTGAGTAATAACCATTTATACTTTTTGCAAGACATTTTTTGTGCAAATGTATGTGTTCTCAACAATTGTATTGAGAACAGTAAAAGCATCTGAAGCAGCTAAAACATCTGAAATTGCTGAAGTGGAGAGTATGTCAGTGTCAAGATAATTTGCAATTCTGGAGAATGTTTTTCAGCAAATTTTAGGCTTCTGTGAGTCTTCATCTTTTTCTGATATGCTGCGCCACATGTCATTATCCTCCTCTTGTCTAACGGTTACACTGCAGGTCTTCTCTGCCTTTCTGGGTGCTGAGGTACTTAAGGGAAGGGTGGAAGTGTCCACTGCGACAGTACATCTGCTCCTGACTGCCCTGAACTGTGGGGGTGTGAATGCAGAGCTGCTCCTAACTCTTCTCATAACATAGAACGAGCAGATACAGATATGGTACACATACAGGCTCACAGTCTTCATCAGAGGTTTCTTTAAAATGGCTGCTGTAATAAAAAGGCGAATTTGGATGAGCTGAGCTGTACTTTTTATATTATTGTTATTATTATTATTATTATTATTATTATTATTATTACTATTATTATTATTAACAACAAAACATCAATAAAAAACATCTTCTTTCAAGACCTTCAAGGAATTTAATAGAAAGTGTCAGATGTGTGCAGCACAGCAATGAGATGCATTCTGTCCATGAGAAGCTACCCAGTGATTTTTAGTCACTATCAAGCATCACTATCAACTATGAGCATAAACATGAGGCATCGTAGAACTGTGTATGGACTCTTTTTCATCTTCTGTTTTATTTATGTGTGTATATATATATATAT